>BMAO01029167.1:0-50223 GCA_019973975.1 Trichonephila clavata
AACTTTTGAATCCTACTTGTGTTAGCTTAAGCATGTAATTTTTTAATACAGCCATTTCTTTTAAGCTTTCAATGCAATACTGCGACGGGTCTATTCACGATATTTTTCCTATTAATCCTCTTGGGGAAACTTTGGGGCTAGCATTCACAGCCTTTCAAGAAGAACACGTGATATGTAAATTAGTTTGACTATATAAAGTCTATATATATATAGGTTTTGTAGTTGTAAGATAGAAGGAGCCGTGAAACCGTTACGTAAGTGCGAATATTGGAATATTTCATTCACAAGCCTAGCGTGAGTTAAGAGAGTAATTGCTTAGATTAAGTTATTAGATTGAAGATTTAAGGTAGTAGAATTAGAATTAGCTATTGGTTCATTAGTGCTTGTTCTCCTTATCTATTTCACGTAGTCGGGTTTACTTAGAGTTGGGCATTAGGAATAGACAACGCTTTAGATATCACTCCTAGGTTTCCTCTTGTAGTTTTACTTGTGATTGTTTAAGTGTGTGTTCAAAGGATTAATAAAACTAATTGTTATTATGGAGTTTGTTGGTGTGTGTGATGCTTTGTTTCCCCCCACACTAGAGCCGCTTAGGATGGAAAGAGAGGGGTGCCGATTAGACTCCCACCCCCACAATACAATCCTCTATCAAATAAAAAATCAATCAAATATCCGCATTTATCAAATCATGGCTATGAAAATATGCCCTTATTTACATATAAAAACAACTGCTCTTCCTTAAAGGTGACAAGGAGATATTTTATAAAACTCATATTACAAAAATAAATATATCTGAAATTCACAAGACTTCGGAAATAATCAGACCAGGAAATTTTTCGCCAGTGAAGAATTCAAACTCAATTGAATTCAAAATATTGATTTCTGAATAGCGAAAAACTTCTATCAGAAAGAAATTCTCTTTCTTCGTGCGTGTTTTTTAAAGTTCAAAAAAAAAGAAATGTGTTTTTCTGCAAAAAAGGACGGGAAAAAAAGCTCGTCATTGACACAAAAGAGTTTGTAACACAAATTCCGATTGAAGCAATGGTGGAGAATGCTTAAATTTCTTTTTCCGATTTCTTCCAATAGAAAAGTATATTTTAATGCAGGATATACCATGATACAGATATCCGAGACTTTCTATGCGATATATTCTTCCAAAAAGTACTTTCTTATCACGAAGGAAATGGAAAATGAAAAAAGAAAATGCCAGGCAAGTGATAAGAAGCTGTTGTGACGCGTAAATCGTCATTTGGAGTGATGCAAACGTATATCATAAGCATAAAAAGCTAGTAATATGCATATTTTGAAAACAGGAAGAGTAGGGAAACACAGGAAGGAACAGGAAGTTTGATTCTATTGTTATGTAATTGTTTTTAACGTTTGGATTGTCGAATGATATAGGTGGGAAAGGTTTTGTATTTATTTAGAATAAAATAAATATTCTTAAAATGTGTCACGAAACATTATAATAAATTGTTAATTATATCATAAAAAAATTCCTTTGAACATATCTTATACATATGTATCATAATGACCCCTAAGTACATCTACTTATAATTTTTAAAATAGTTAACCGTATTCAATCAACTAATGATATAATGTTTTAGAATAATGACAACACATCCTTAGAGAATTTGCCTTAAATTTAGTATTTTTACAATTATCACATATATTTTCTTAAATTTACTATAAGGTTTGAATTTTCTTTGAGACAAGAATGTAACGTTAATTAAACTCAATGTGATAAGACATATAACATAATCTATAAAAATAGGGGGGGGGGCTATAGAACACATACAGAAAGGAACGATTATAATTTCTGGGCAATCAAATGATTCGTTTTGGAGTTTGACCGTTGTACTCGTAAAGGGTGGAAATCAAAGAGATGTGGTAAATCACTCCCTCTGATGTAAGCTGTTTCCCAACATGGTATAGACCAGGGGTACTCAACATTTTTTTCCGCCCGGGCCGCATACATACGATGGGTATTTCATTGGGGCCGCAACATGAGGATTGATGGAAAAAACACCATAAGACCAAGGCAATATTGGACACTTAAAATATGGAAAATTGATCAAAATATTAAAACTCCTTTTTTTCTTTTAATACTGTTCATCATCTCTATCAAACACACATAAACATTTTCATCGTTTTTATGCATTTTTTACTAAATTTCATGTAGTTTCGGTTTTCTTTCATTCATGACCATACAAACAAAGCATAAACAAAACTGCCAAGCCATTTGATTACTTGATTTTTTTTCTTTTGACAAAGCCTCTCTTATTTTTATTTCAAACATTAATTTATCAAATGCAGAATGGCAACAAAGAGGAGTTTTGATTGAAATCAGTATTATTTATTAATAATCAAAAATCAGTTTCACCCATAAAATGGTCACTACTGCAGTTCATTCCCTATTTCACTGTTATTTGTTATATTACTAACCGTTATAGTTTCAATTAGAATAAAAAATCCTGCAATCCGCTCTGGTACGACATCGACAGCGAAATTAATTGCTTTGATTGCTTGATTGTGAGGATTTCCCGTTAAATTTTTAATGCAATGTTCTTAAATAATTGAGGTTTTTTAGGGCAACGGGCAATAAGCGAATCACTCCGAAAAGCCCGGAGGATCACATGCGATCAACTGTCTCCAACAGTCGGGTTAAAACATCAACAATCCGAAATGACTGCATTACCATAACGTCCCAAATGTGCTCTATAGAAGAGACATCAGTGACCTAGTTTGCCCTAAAGTATTTCGCAAGCGAGCCGTGCTCTACCTAGCGTTATCTTATTGATAAATAAGTTCGGGGGTGCCACAACAAGAATGGTAACGCAACCGGTAGAACAATATCATGTATACGCATCAAGGCTTTAAATGCTCCATAAGTGACTACCAAAGTGTTTCAGTTATCAAAAAAGATTGCCTTCTTAATCACAACGCCCAGTTGTAGGGCCTATATCGAGTACTACAGTAAAGACGAGATCCCCACTCCATCCTGGACGACTCTAGTCGACTCTGTGGTTGCCTTCAGGACACAGTTGATTACGGGACTCGTCTCTAAAAACTTTATGTCCTCATTTAGCATAGTTCCGAGTTGATCAAGCCCAGCACCATTGTAATCGGACTTTAGGGTGTATAGAATGTGACGGGGGGTCAGTCAACAACGACGTATCTGGAGCTGTGCCAGCTGTTCTGAAAATCGATCTGCCTTCCCATTCTGCAGAAAGTCGATCACTGCCTTCCTGACCCTAATATCTGCGCTAATGCTCCTAATTTGTCAGCATCGTCTAATCGCCACATTATTTCAATCCTATTTATCTAGAATCAACGACTTTCAATCGGACATCAAGCCCCCTTCCAAATTCTAACATATGCTGGTAATGAGCAAGAATCTTGACGCACGACATTGTTATAGACATAAGAAATATGCAATCGACATACAATAAAAATGCTGACCATCAGATTAAGAATCGTTCTTTACATCCAGCTAAATGCGCAGTTCCCATGCGCTGGGGCTCCAGTTATTCAAAAACTTAATCATTTGCATATTCGCTGAAAATGCCTTTGCCTACGAAATTTCTATACAATCAGATAGATCCTTCTCAGTACGTCGATTTATTTTTTTAATTTTTGAGTTCCAACATCAGGATCATAATATAGATCACATAAATGCTTTTACATGTAACGAATAGCATAATAATAAGTGTTTTCTCCAAAATATCATTAAATTAGTTTTGAAAGGTTTTCAATAAAGGTGCTTTTTTAGATTGATATAAAATTAATTCTTGAATTTTCAGTGTACCTTCCTTTTCTATTTATTACAATGATTTCAGGATTATTTTTCGTATCATTTTATTATAAATGTCAAGTTTTATTTTTGTAAAGTTTCAATTTATTCTAATTAGTAATGTAATTATTTTTAAAAGACACATTCAAACCATTAAAATAACGTGATTTGAATAATGTATTTCTAAAAAATAAGTCATTAAAATCGTACTAAAATATCTTGTACGTATAATTGTTACACTATTTAAATGCAAGAAATTGAAAATAAAAACATATCAAAAATCTTGCAAAACATGACATAAAATCTAAACACGATATTTACGAAAGAAATTCAAAGCATTCAGTTTAATTATATTTTACGATTTCTCGTCTCATGTAAACCAAGAAACCAGACTTAACATACCAATCCATTAAAGATTCGTCTACATCGTAAAGAATCATACCCTCGTCTTCTGGCGTGTAATGAACAAATGAACTTTTCGTTTGCTTTTGAGATGCCATTTTAATTTCAATACCGGACTTATGTTCTTTTGTGCGATTTCCCCTATTCTTCGTATTTTGTTTTAAATTCTTTGGAGTTGAAGATGTAACAGAAGGCTGTCTATGGATGTGGAAGTGACAATCTCTAGTAAAAGAATAGATGTTTAAATTTGAGTTGATTATATATGCGGCAAATTACTCAATCCTTGAAGGAAATAGGCGTGCTTCAGCTATCTCGTGAGGAGTTCCTCTTAAAACTGAGATGGGGTAATGTTCTTTAGTTAGAGTTTAAGTGCTAACTCCTTACAATGGAAACGTATTATATAGACTCATTCTAAGAGGGAGATGAATCAGAAAGATGAGTTGTGAAATAGATAGTTCAGAGTTGAGTGATTAACAGCACGGAGATTTTTCACTTTGAAAATCTCCGTACTGTTACCTAAGCACAGGAACTTAATGGCATGGAGAGAGAAGTCAGTTTTGGAAAAATTCTTGGATTATCTTATTGATCGTTGAATTTGAGATCTCAACATAATCATGGCAGTTTCTTTCATTTTGTGGAAGTCGCAGCTTTGAGTGTCTGCAAATATTCCAAATAAATTTATTTTTGATTTTAGTATTAGTTGATCTTTGTAACTCCTGGATAGGGACAGTTATTTATAGATAGATATCATTAACTTGATAATTTATGTTTGCCTTTGTCATTTATGTTAGAGTCGCAATGTCTCGGTATGGGCCACTCAAAATTTAATAATTAGGCTTTAAGGCGACTGCACATCTAAGAAAATTAAATTATTCATTATAATCAAAATTATTCATTTCTAGTTTTGAATGGGATTTTTTATATGTACTGAGATAGATATAAATTTTAGGAAATAAGAAAATATTTTACTGGGAACTAAGCTTAATAAAATGATGTCAAAATATCTGAATGCATCTGAATCTTGGTGCCCAACTAAACAAATGCAATTGTTATTTTCTGCAATATCAATTTTAAATCAGCATCACAATTGAATTTCTTATTATTTGCTCGCGATTTTTGTAAATGCAATCCTATTTAAGAATGTCAAGTTAGAAATTCAAAAACATTTACAACTAGCGTTGCATTTTGAAACACTCTTTTTCTTATTTCTCATAAAACGATGTCTAAATTAATATTCTATCATTGAACACAAATGATAAAACAGAACAGAAAAAAGTACATGAGGCTTTCAATTTCAATCTAAATTGCATTATCATGAACAAATAAAAAAAGCATAAAATGATACTGGAAAAAATGAAATGTTATTCGAATTTTATAAAAAAAAATTTGATGAAAAAGGCTATATTAGTTTTCAATTTAAAGAGAGCATAATTTAATACAAACATAAACTCAAGGAATCAAATATATTCTCTCTTTCATTGTCTTTCTCTCTCTGTGTGTTGTGAAAATAAAATAATATTTCTATGAAAAATATCGAGACATTATTTATGCGCCTGAAGAAAAACAAGAATATGAATCAATGTAATTGTAAAACCATGATAATTATTTAACTTTTCACTATCGGTCCGTTTCTAAAAAGAAAAACCCAAAAAATTATTTAATGCATGATAACTCTTGTTTTATTTAAATACTTAGGCAAAAACGAGAGCACAATCTGGATTTTCTGGAAGAAAAAATGCAATTCATAGAAAAAATCATCTATTTTTGGTTATTATATTACTTATTTTAATATTAAGATCAAAACATCAAAAAAAGCAAAAAGAAATTATTAAAATTTCTTTTAAAAGGCATAAAAACTTAACTCTGTAATGACATATAATGAATGATAAAAGGGAATTCAACATTCTTCACATTAATATTGGAGAGCGTTTGTTCAAACTACAGGAGTTTACCAGCTGCTCAAAAAGCATGTGACCTCTGACCAGAAAAAAAATGTTACTTTGAGTGGGATTAGGATCCTCTCTAATTAAATTCAAAGTAAGCCCTTTGCGCTTTTACATTCTTAGCCTACCATTCCTTCCACTGCCGAAAACACTTCTGGAAAGCTTTTTTTAGAATGATGTTCAGCTCATTCTGCTGTTCAATGCTGCTTATTCAGCTGATGTCTAACTCAATGATGTCTCATTTTGCCTTATCTCGTGTCTACTACGAAGGGTCCATTCAATAAAATTCTCTCTTTCGGGAACAGCCAGGAGTCGCAAGAAGCTAGGTTCAGCGTTCATAGTGTACGGCAGGTTTTTGTGCAATTACAAAATGCAGTCCTTTTTGTTTCTACCGACAGAAGCTTGGGAACAAAATTCCTAGCCGCTCTGTGCATGATCACAAAAAAATGTATGTGGAGAACCTGTAATGAGATCTCAACATATCAAGCAGTCACTGGTACGATGAAACAATAATCGTTTATTATTACATATCCCCCCCTTTCAACAACAGTTGCGTTTCAAGTGGTTTGTAGCCACCCAGAATGCTGGTCACTCTCTATCGAAGTAAGGTCAATTTTGCAACGGTTAAACCCTTAATTAATATGCGTGATTCCCATGGTATCTCGTCTCCAAACACTTGCTGGATTTTATGAATCTTTTCTCTCAGAAAACCACCAAGTTTTTGACAAAACGCTTGATGCAGTACCTCTGCTCAAAACGTTCATCTTTAGAGAAATAAAAATCCGACGAACACGAATAGTAGCACCTCACTCGAAACGAGTGGTACACTGGAAAGAAGGGAAAAATTCAAGCATGTGCATTAAGCTGTCATCTCCCACTGTGCACAATCGTACCATTTTTGAATCTTTACTATACGTGGAAAAAATCAAGGTTGGATAATTTTTGAACCTTGTATATTTTTAATACAAATTTCAAGAATCCCATTTGAAATTGATTTTACTTTTTATTACTCTTGTGTCTTTTTTAGTTTTCTGTAATTTTTAATATTTTACATTTCATTGGCCGCTAAGGAAATATTACTTTAACAACCAATAAATTGGTCAACCTGATCCCACTTTTCAAATTTGTTTTTGTTACACCTAATACCTATTTTCTCCAACAATAAGCGAACATTGAATAAACTACAGTTTAAAAAACTAAAAAATACCCTTTCTAGTTAACCTAACTAAGTTGTAATTTAATCTTTTAGTCACCAAATCTAGAAATGGGATTGAAATTAGTCAACAGATGCGGGATGGGATCTTAAAATGGGAAATCGTTAATCCTGATCAGGACAATGGAACAAAAATTTTAAATTATTGTATTGTCATCGGTCCTGGACAAGTTAGCAAAATTTCAAATTAACTACTTATCTGTTTCTTTTTTTAGTCATGACAAAAAATTATTACGACAAAAATTAGGCATATTTTTTGTAAATATTTGTAAGAGGAAATCAACTATATAAACGCAAATCAAAAGACAGAAATGTTATAAATATTTAACTTAAAATATTATGCTAATTTTTATTTTCATTGAAAAAAAAAATTTCCTTAAAGGTGACTTTTTTTTGAAGAAATAAGCGAATTCAAAAGAACACTTTACAATAGTGCACATTAGATTTAAAAAGATAAAATTGTACTTACAGTTAATTGTTCTCTTAAAATTCTGTTTGAGTGGAAAATTTTAAAACAGGGAGGCAAGCATAGTCCAATATCGCAATCCTGATAAAAATATAACGTTTCTTTTTTCACCTGTTTTCCAAAATCATTCCTTTCGACCAACACATAAAAAATTGCCTAATTGATCTCAATTTTTTTGTCTGTGGGAGGAATCACTTCTAAAAAGCTTTTTTCTGTCAATCGTGAGAGACTGGGCAAAATTCCTGGTCGTTTTTTTTTCTCATTTACCGCCCCATATCTTTCAATAAGGCAATTGTAATATCAAACCTGAAATTCAAATAAGATAATTTTTCTCCCAGTTTCTGATATGAAACGAAAGCATTCCAGAATGAAGTATCCAAAAGATGAAAGAATATTTTTTTGTATTATTTCTTGCCTCTTTTTATTGTTATTAGGTAACTTGTGAGATACTGATTTAATCTATCTACACAACAAGAGAACTTCCATTACTTCCAGAATCATTTAAAGAAATTTCAGACTCACTATCTGAGTCAATATCAGAATTATTTTCTGTTATGAGCATTCCATAATCACTCATTTGTCTTCTATTTTAAGCTCCAAATTTAAAATAAATAGTGTTTGTAGCTTGCGGTACACCGATCTAGTAAAAAGAAAACTCCCGCCTTATCTAGTCTAAAAGAACGCAGTAAAACCTCACCTTGAAATCGGTTTAGACATTTTTTTGTAATCCTAACTTTACTTGACTATCAGAGACATCTTTTATAGAAACATTGCACACTGAACGAGCAAAAAATAAGGGGAAATCAGAGGAATGAAATAGAAAAAGTGTTGCCTGAGCACCGCTCGGGCAAATCAGGGGAGTGCCATTTCAAATGCCCAAGCGGTGTTCGGGCAAAACAGGGAAATCATAGGGATCTAGCATTTTAAAGTGGGTAAAAATTGAGTTCAAAGATTCAGTTACACACAAGTGAATCATATAAAAGGGTGTTAAAAAAGATATTTTACTCTTTCGCAGTTACGAAAGAGCTAAGCCAGTTCATCTCAATCTACCACTCAACGTTATGAACGCGCTGATCGCGTCCATCTGGATTTTATACTGTTTCAAACGTTACGAACGGTATCGCTTTCTAAAGTAGTTGTTTCTTTTAGATGGTGTCAATCTTCTGTACGGATTAGATTCAAACACAATATTTCTCGAGTATAGTATTTCCTTTTTCGTTGTGAAATGGCATCAATTTCCGGCTTCCAAATGCTAAAGGCGAATCAAGTGACAGCAACAATCTGTATATAATGTAAGTATATAAATGCATTTTTAAAAAAAAAAGTTTTATTTTTAATGCTAATTATTTTAATTAACTAATTATATATTGCATATTATTTATTATTTATGATTTATTCTTTTGATATTAGGGTTAAATAACAACAACTACACTAAATCCACATTTCTGGGGGGAGGGGAAGAGAAAACGCTTTTTTCTATTACGCGCTTTGGGAAAAAAAAGTGCCTTAGAGGAAGAGCCAAAAAGCAGCTGAAGTAAGTTCCTAACGGCAAAAACTCAACGGCGTAAGGGTTATAAGAATATTTTACAAACTAAAAATACATTTTTCACGTTTTATTGAACTGAAATAGTGTTTGTAGCCTTTTGGTAACTAAAACAGTTCTGTATACATTTTTGCATATAACAAATATGTTGTTTCATAGTCGTAAAACAGGGTGCTAACTTAATTGCAGACTTCGTCATCTAATCATGGTTTTTATTATCGTTATTGAAGTGATAACGTCTCTTTAGGCGCGTTTTGAGGAAGAGTGAACTTTCATGAAGCGCCAGGTTCAGGTGAGTTACGTTATTCGGTTTTTCTCGACTTTAGTCCGAAATCGTGCATGGATCGGCGACTCGTGCTTCGTTTTAAATTGAGGACTTTTTAAGCTCGCGTTTTTTTTTTTTAATCAGAATTCAATTTAATAATTTCAAATAATCCAAATGAAAGCACGACGAAGTACGGAACAACGCTTGACGGAGGTTGTTTTTCTTTTTTTAGATATCGAAATGAATTTGAATCTAAAGTATTTACAACCTATTTAAGCTAACATAAACCTATTGTTTCCTTCTTAGAAAACAATTGATTTACAAATATGATTATATATTTTGCAACAAATATTACTTTATGTATGTGGGTGAATACAGACATATTAATACATAATTTTATATGTATTAATATGTATTTTATATCCTTTTCTTTTTTATTCACGGAACTAATCCCCATTAATCCCTTATATAACATTACAAAATTTGAAGTTTTCATTTCCATTGAGTGGTCATTAGCACACGCACAATTTTTTTATTATTTTATTTTTGCTGCTATTGTACCTTTTATAATTGTAATCTCTTTATATTTAATCTTGTTTGAAATCCTTTTATTTTATGCAGAAAACTTATACAATCTTTATTTTCTAATAGAGCTGCAGACTGGTATTTCACCATTGCAGACCTAGTACATTCAGCAGGAGCTGGTGTCTCTTTTTTTAGTGTGGCACCATATAGGTGGTTTTCTAGTTGCCGCAAGAAACTTTGACGTCTAGTTTCCTTCGTAAAGGAAGGGACCTGAGCTCTGACGTTGCAAAACCCTATCAGTAATTTAATTTTTCTGAGAGCATCCAAGCTAAACAGGCATTCAATGATCTTTTACGTGTCACATAATCATTCTACATGGACGCTGTTAATTTTTTTCGTCATGAAAATCCACCGACTTAGCCCTAAGTTGAACCCGCATACATAGGGGAACGAGGCCGGTGCCAAACCAACTACGCAACAAGGAGGCAAATATTATTTATTTATATATATATATATATATATATATATATATATATATATATATATATATATATATATATAGTGGTGGCAAAACTGTGGGCACTTTTTAAAATTGTTATGTTTTTCAAGTTTGTATACTTATAGAAAACGTTACATTGCACGAAATACAAAGTCTTTATATCATTTTAAAGTAATTTAATTCTAAATTCAATTCAAAAAACAAAATTCAAATATTTTCGATACAAAAAGTTATACTGCAATAACTACCGATATACATTAGATACTGATGATAACAATGAGAGTTATCAGTGCTCAGTGGGGAAGCCTTTATTTCTTATTACAACTTCACATCGATGTTTCATTGAGCTTGAAATAGTTTTAAGCTCTTCCTTCGTTATTACGTGATGCCAGAAAAGAATTATATCCTCAATTAATTAGTTTTTTAACACGCTTTTATAAGTTTCACTTGCATGTAACGGAATCATGGAACTCGATTTTTACCCACTTTAAATGATCGGATTAGTTCGAAATTTTGCACACTTGTTAAGGACCGATAACAATACAATAACTTCATAATTTTGTTCCATTGTCCTTCACAGGATCGTCAGGAATAACGATAATCAGATCTGGCGACAATTCCATTTTTTACTTCCAGATTCGGCGACTTATTGCTTTTTCCATTTTCAAATTTGGCGACTAATTTCAGATTTAGTGACTAAAAGAATTAGGTGTAACCCTACAGCGAGTGTTTTGAATTTAAAGTTAATTTTTTGCAAGTATAAAATACACTTGCGGTTAAAAGAAATAAAACAAACAAAAAAAGTATTCTGTATTTGAGAAAGTGGAGGGTGGGAGTGTGTTAGCAATTTCTTACCATAATAAAAATATTTTTCTGAAAATGAAAATAAAAAAAAGGCTCGTGCATGTGAAAAAAAATAATTTACGTTCTAACCGCTAAATATTTTGTATTTTTATAGAGCAATACGTTTAGAAGTGATGGTACGAATTAACATTATAGGAATGCGTTTAAAAGTTGAAAAAATGATTGACCCTTAATATTACCTTGTTTTTATTGATTCGCTTTCTTGAATGTTTGTCCGGGTGGAATTTTGTAATTGATAAAACTGTGTGACTTTCCGATGAATTACATATTTGAAATTTGGACCATAGCTCAGAAGTAGATGACCATGGATAAAAATGTGAAAAAATAAAAATAAAAAAACGAAAAGGAGGAATTTTATACTTTTTAGTCCGTTATAAAAACATGGTATCCAGCTCCAAATATCAAACTCAAGGATCAATTCAACAATGAATAAATGATAGTTTAAAAAACTCAAAAGCACGCTTTTATTGTAGAACGAACTAAAAAATGAAAAATAAATTATAGTTTTTAAAAAAACTAAGGAACACACAGGCTTTTATACTGATTCGAACTAAAAAGTAAAAAAATAACTCTTAATATAAGAATAAAATAATGAACGAGAAAATTAATATCATTGGGTAAAAGCGGGGGTGCTTTGTACTACACTTTTACACTAACTCAGAATTTCGGAATGGAAGTTAGAAACTATAACAATTGATATATTTATAGAACACCCACGTTTTTACCCCCAATGACATTAATTTTCTTGTTCATCACTTTATTCTTATATTAAGAATTTTTTTTTTTTTACTTTTTAGTTCGAATCAGTATAAAAGCGTGTGTTCCTTAGTTTTTTTTTTTTTTTTTAAACTATAATTTTTTATAAGTACCTCAATCGGACAAGAGTTTTCAAACGGTACCACGAGTTTTCGATAGGATTGAGGTCAAGACTGTTTGCTGGTCAGGACAACAAATCAATGATCTTAAAACGATACTAATCTTTCGATTACTTTACTGTGTGGCAAGGAGCAGAATCTTACTGAAAAATAAATGAAACATTGCTGGTAAGTAAATCCCTGATGGAAGGTAGAAGCTTGGGTTCTAGAATGGTGTCAATGTATTTTTTGATATTCCATGTCCCATCGATGATATGAAGAAGACCGATACCATCTTCTGATATGCATGATCAAATCATAAAACTAAGTGGGTACTTTACAGTTGCCTGGATGCAGTCAGGATATGTAGTATTTCTCCAATTCTACGTCTTACATATTTTTGTCCATCACTACCAAATAATGATATCTTAGTTTCATCCCTCCATATCACTAATCATTTGTCCAATTAAAGAGTTCCTTTGACCACTGTAGTCTTTTGTAGCACTTCTGTAAATTGAGATAAGGTTTTTTTTATGGTATCCTATCTGTTATTGTTAGTCGAACATCTGTGCTAACCTTCTCCTGATTGTTTTTGAACTGACAGAAACACCAACTTCATTCAATTCACTTCTGCCATTGATGACATTTCTCTATATTCGAGCCATAGTATTTTTGTTCTTCTGGCATTAACAAATGTGTTGCACCTTTTCAGACCTTTTCCTGCTTTGTTTTTTATTAAATTTGTCTCCTGACATCTTAAGCAAAACTTTCAGTCTCCAGGTGTTGTCACTGAACCACCCACCTAACTTTCAATTTTAACATAGGAAAGACTACTTTCTCGACAAACGTCTCTTTCTAGATGTCCAATCTACTCTTTTATTTGATGTCATTGCTTCTTGACTAAATATCATTGTTGTATTTGTTAGGAAACAGTCCTAACCTCGATGCTATGGAAAACTTGGGGCCCAATTTGAAAACTCTTGCCCGAATGTGGTACCCTTGAAATAAAAAGGAACTAATTGAGGTTGTAATTGTTTCTTGACATCATGTAATAACGAAGAGATTAAAACCATTTTCAGCTCAATGAAGCATCAATGAGAAGCTGTAATAAAAAATAAAGGCTGATAGGCACTTAGCACTGATAATTCACTGCTATCATCGGTATATCTAATGTATATCGATTGTTATTGCAGTAAAACTTTTTTGCATTGCAAATACTTACATTTTGTTTCTTGTATTGAATTTGGAATTAAATCATGTTTAAAATGATATAAAAGATTTTGCATTTTGTGCAACGCAACATTTTCTATAAGCATACAAGCAGAAAAGCATAACAATTTTAAGAGTCGATAATTTTATATATATATATATATATATATATATGCACACCCACCAGCTGAAATACATTCAGTTATCCTGAGTAAAATGTATATTATTCCTAATACTTAATTACTATTTTACAAATTTACATATAAGAATCCTTTCATTAATTCACCTCTACTCCAAGAGGAAATTGTATCCTTACCGAAGCACATTTTTTTTTATCAAGACAAAAAAAAATAGAAAAAGGTTGTATGCATTGAATTTAATTCAAAAAATTTCTCTTATTTAAAAAAAAAATACCAGTTGAGTCCTTAGAGGAAAAATACTCTTAGCATAAAAAAAATCTTTCATATAAAAAAATATTTCTCATAAACAAAACAGAAAAGTATAATCTATTCAATCCCATTAGTTCAAAACTAAATTATACTCCTTTTTCAGCCTAAAAACTAATAGCATAATAATTGAGTTTAAATCATTCATAACTGTTCCGAAAAATCTAATTTCAGTTATAACACAAGTGAATTTTTTATGGACTATATTTCTTTCAGTTCATAACATTAATAATCGATTATAGTGCTTTTTATTTGTACATTTTGTTTTTATGTTGCGTTTTAATCTTACAATAAATGAAATTCTACAACTTAATTTTTTCAAAAAAAATGTCCGTTTCCAAGTCAAGAACACAATTATGTATTACTTTGAAAAAATAACCTTCAGCATCTCAACTTACATTGCATTTTTTGTGCCTTCTGAGAATTTTAGTCAATAACTCTGTAATATTTAATGGAATTCTAATTATTCTGCAAATGTTTTTAAACCCTGTACCTTTAATACACGAATTTAATCCATTAAACAAGAAATAAAAATTGTGAAGAATATAGCATAAATAGTTGAAGGAGTTTCAAATTTAATATAGTGGATACGTTTTTATAAAGATTACTTTTATTTTTTTTTAGTTGTCTCACACATACACAACATACGTGTTCTATTTCCATCAGGAAAAAATAGGATACAGAAAAGTGTGTGTGTGTGTGTGTGTGTGTGTGTGTGTGTGTGTGTGTGTGTGTGTGTGTGTGTGTGTGTGTGTGTGTGTGTGTGTGTGTGGTGTGTGTGTGTGTGTGTGTGTGTTTGTGTGTGTGTGTGTGTGTGGTGTGTGTGTGTGTGTGTGTGTGTGTGTGTGTGTGTGTGTTGTGTGTGTGTGTGTGTGTGTGTGTGTGTGTGTGTGTGTGTGTGTGTTGTGTGTGTGTGTGTGTGTGTGTGTGTGTGTGTGTGTGTGTGTGTGTGTGTGTGTGTGTGTGTGTGTGCATATATTGATTTTTATACGTCAAAGCAAAATACCTTATATAATAAGATACGCTTCAATTATTAAAAAGAAACAATTTTAGTATTACTTTTTTCTTCCAGAACAAAATCATAATATTAGTTTTGTTATGTAACGTTTAATGGCATTTTGTCGGCAATTTTTCTAACAGTATTAAAGTTATGCAATATGATGGAATGAGTTTAATGGTTGGAAATGCAAATAAAATATCTTGAAACAAGTAAATGATATAGTGTATAAAAATATAAACAGACTGAAGAATGACGTGCATTTATATAAAAAACACAAAACTGCTTATTAAAATAAGTTGGTTTGCAGAATTTAATAAAAAATTTTTATTGTGTAATAAATAGCAACACTGGACATATAAAAGGAAGAAATTAATGAGTTTTTATCATAGGCAATTTAAGCAAATGTGAATCATTCAAATTTTTAAAAAACTATATTATTAAAATACGTTTGCTAACGAGATCTCTTATTAATAAAAAAAACTAAAACATTTAAAGTAGTTATATAACTTTTTTAAGCAGATAAAACTCATATGAACACAAACGTGCTTAAAAATGGATTACAGAAGAACGTCGTTTATCCGAACGTTTATTATCCGGAGCGTCAAATATCCGAACCAAAGTCCGGATCCGTTTTCGAACAGTGCAATGCTCAACATTTGTTTCCCGTGAGGCCAAAAGTGACGGGAAAACCCAAGGTGAGGGATATTTTGGGAATTTCAACTATGTGATTTGGTAAACATCTGCACGGAATATTAGTTTTCGAAGTGAGGTGGCATATACGTGCTCTTTGTTGAGTTTTGTGGATGTAGAAACCTGGATGGACATACGATGCAGAAGACTGAGGATTTCAAATGCTAAATGATAACGAGATTGTGACTTCTGTGCAAGAAGAATCCGACCCTGTGGACGATGAAACGGATAAAGACGAGGAACAACGAAAGTAGCAAATGCTGACGCGTTTCTGCGTTAGATACAGCTATATAGTGGTACAAACAACAATCAGAGTGCTATTCAACTCAAAAACTGCTGCTGAAGAGAATCAGAGACCTTGCATTGAAAAAACGAAGGTGTACAATGGTACAGCGAAAAGCAAGAGATTATTTTCCACAATCAAGGTAAAATTGGGACGTTTTGCACCTATTTTGCTTTTCTTCAAGCGCGTTTCCCGCGTGTGTTGATTTTCAATATTTGTATAGTGTCCAGTATCATATACTGCATGGATCGCATTCGGTTTTCGGTTATCAGAACAATCGCGTATCCAAACGGTGTCCGGTCCCAATTGATTCAGATAAACGACGTTCTACTGTAATTTTAAATTAAAATCCATATAGTTTCATTGATTTCATTACATAAGGGGGAAAACATAGTCGTAAGCATAAAACATGCATGCTTATACATACGACTGCATGTTGATGTATGTAATTTTTCATTTTCCGACTTTAAGCAGTTTCCTTGAGATCTGCTTTTTTATTACCGTCGCACTTTGAGACCTCAATGCTTCGTCTCACACACTTTAAGAGTCTATTGGTGACGGACCGCGTTGCTTTGGGCTTCGGCCAGGGGATGTGTCCAGTTTTCAATCTTCCATACTCCCCAATAAGAGGACTTTGAGTCTTGGAGATTTATCGTGCATCCACCCCTTTACACGGTGGGTCTACAGTGGCACAGAGACTCTAATTCACGAATTAACAACATTGTGCCACGAGTTCACAACCATGACTATTTGGTTACCATAGGTGCATAGTTTAATTGGTAAATAACAATAAAATAAATGCCAAATGTAGTGATGGCAACGTGCCATGCTTCCGTCAAAGGTAACGTAGCAATTCCAAGTGACCATGGTCGCAAACTCGGGATTGGCGTTGGTTTTATCAAGTCGAGGTGTAACGGGTCTATCCGTGAAACTTCTATTAACCCTCTTAGGGTAAAATTATTCTTTTTAACTGTAAGCTCTGTTGAAAACTTTTTCCTGAGAAGACACTTTATTCAAATGAGTTGTTCTATTTAAACGTTGACATTTAGGTACGTGATGTTAGTCGTAGGATGGTCGATAGTTGATAATTGGAGACTAAAAGAAAATAATTGTGATAAATATTTACAACAGGAGGTCGGATAATTTAAATTGAATTCTAGCGTAGAAGTCAAAAGTACTCCATGAGTAAGGGGAGTAAATTATACTTGTATGTTAGGTAGCCTTAAGCCGTGCGATTGCTCTTTTAATTATCTACTAAGTGAATTTCCTACCTTTAGTTGTGTTGATTAAGTAAAAGAAAGAAAGAAATTTGAGTTGAAACTTTTGCTATGGCTGATCTTTGCTCGAACCCCCAAACACCAACAACCTTTAGTAGGTTGTTACAGAGGGTTTCGAGTTCTGGAACAAATAAAGACCCACCCCGTAGAAGAGCTAATGCAAGTCAATTCTGTCGAACTTCAATGCTGTTACAATGACGCAGTGTGGAAGTTTGGGGAGTCAGATACCAGAGCTTAGGTGGCGTTTTCGTCCTTTGAGCATGGTTCAAAATTACAAAAACCGCCATCTATAGCACTCGTGTGTCTTCATTATGCAAAGTTAACAATTGACATCCTTCAAAGGAATGGATAGAGCTGTAATGCAGTTCTTTGAATTGTGGATTTTGTGACTGTGGTGTTCAAATGTTTTATGTTTCACAGATATTGGGGGTTTTTTCATTATATGATTAAAAATAATAATAGCCATTTTACTTAATTTGAAATGCAAAGGCGCTTAAAATTCGATACGTCTCTAAGAGTCTTATAAGTAATATATTATAATCCTCTAAATAATAAATAATTCAGACGCCCTACTTGTCTTTTGACCGTGTTTCAGAATTTCAAGAACCATCTTCAATAGCTCTCATGTGTTTTGGAGCGTACCGTTAATTCTAACCAACCGACAGCTTTTAATGAAACCATTTCTAGCTTTTTTATTGATTACGTACTATTCTGTGTGCGCTTAACCTTTTGACACATGGACAATTGCGAAACAGCATTCCTTTCATGTGCCTTGACGTTTCCAAGACATTAAGAGGAACTGTCTCTGAAGAAAAATCATATTTCGGTATTGTTTGGAATGTATGCTCTAGATCCCCCTTCGAACTTAATTTTACCGGAAATCTGCGTGAAGTGGGACTGTTGTAACACTCGATGATATGGGTGGGCAGGTGAAGTCTCCAAGTCTGTCCAGTTCCTATTTATTATTTCCTCATAAACAAAATTGGAATTCATTTGAAAACATCACCAAATCTCATTTATTGTTCCAACAGCGATAACGGAGACATCAAGCGAGCCTTGTAGCCCTGTACTATGTGTTTAAAAGAACTGCAATGGCTTGATTGTCATGCCCACATCCATCCTTCGTGCAGTCGGTTACGTTTGATTTAAAGTCTGACTGATGTATCTTCTGATGAAGACAAGTGACTTTAAACATCATGTGCGTGGCAATAGGTCTCGACGAACCTTTCGACAAATCTTCCTGTCGGTGAGATCTGTTTTGCATCTGTACGATCCAATGCCTCTCCACCGAGCGGCATTGAACTAAGAATCTTGCGTCCATCTTGCCACACATTACTGAATGGGCTAAATTCATGGCGGTCACCTCATAAAGGCAATCACGTGAATTCAAAACCTACCTCAAATGAACTTGTTATTGTTGATCTATTTGTAAAATTTAGACAGATATTCAAATTTTAAAATTGAGAGATGTCCAAGCATTTTTTATAGAAAAAAAAATCCCCTTAAAAAGATTTTTAAAAATCTTATTTTATCTATGTATTTTTAAAGGAAGTGTATTCTGCTTTTTTTTTTGAACTTATGATTGATTATTATTTTGCTTATATGACTTTTGCTGGAATGTATTTTGCTTGTTATTGTTGACAAATATGTATTTTTTAAGAGAAAGTTTTTACAAAAAAAAGTTGGCAATAGCGAAGTGCGTGTACTGATTAGCTGGAAAAACGTGATTGAATTTATCCTGCGACTATGACGTCATTTGAATTTATGAGGTGATTGGTTGGAAACATGTGGTTGTAGCTATAATGTGACTATGAAGTCACATGAATTCTACCCATTTAACTCACATCTTGTCCAACACTAGTTGCAATCGCGCTTATCAGGTCATGCAGTTGTAGGATATCGCTTCGTTTGGAAAGGATATAATGCTCGCATTCAGTTCCCTGACATCTCCAAGACCTATCCTACGCTCTTTCGATAGTTCCAGTGCTGAAATCCTTCACTTATAACGTATACGAAACTGCTAGCTTTCATAGTCAGAAACTAGATATTATGTTATTTTATTATTTATCCACTGCCAGTGCTTGGCTTCTTGACCAATTGACACCGAGCCTCCCAGTACCGACTGACGATGTCGTCAGTCGGGTATTCATCGAGTTTAGTGTATCGGAGCAGGTGGTCGCCATCCATTCTGACATGGCCGCAGAGTGGACAGGCCTCGTCAATAGCCAGACTAAGCCAGTGGAGGAATACTCCCAAAAATTCATGTCCGGTGGTTAGGAGAGAGCAGTCAACAGCCTCGGTTCTCTCCAGGTGTCTCTGGATTGGACCCACAATGGCCAGAGTTTCCCATGGCTTTCCAATGGTCTTGGGTTTTTTTATTATATACGGTAGTATACTTGTCATGGTAGTATATTAATATATATACGATTATATACGGCAGTATATTTGTCAATGAATTGGGGAATAATGCTCTTTGCTCTTCTGAGAGTCAAGGGGACTTCCGGTTGAGACGACTCGGCTCCCTGCTTGGCATTTTGGTAGAGAGATATTATGTGAACAGATGAGCAAGGGAATTTAATCTCTTTAGAGCATTTTTCCCCTTCTAACCCTTAAGTTGTTTTTAGTAGCAATGCGCAATTTTCATGGTGTTACAGTTTGGTTTTTGAGCAATGTAATTTCACATTCAAATTAATCTTACCTTCAAACGGTATGGCGTTTTAATCAATTCTCTACATTATTATCTGCAATATCCATCAACAAGTAAGAAATATTAACATTTAAGATTTGTAATATAAATATTCTGAATTATATATAACAAAAAAAAGTTTTAGAAGAGCACAAACAAATCAATCATGGCGTCAAGTCTCGTAGAATTACTTTCAAACACAATAATACCCCATGTGTAATATCCCTTTCAGAATATTAAATTCCTTTCGAGATCCTGTACATCAAAGTAAAATTCTAATTTGAACACTTATCGATGCCAAATGTTTCTGGATATACAATAAATTATTCAACTATAATACTTTAAATAAATATTGTACAAAAACGTTTCAGTTTAAAACTATTTGAAAAAAAAATATTCTTAAAATAAAAAATTCAAATGCTTATAAAATGTGTATAAAGAATTTCTTAGTGAAAAATTTTAAATACTAGTTATCTCTCATCTTTTTAAGTAGAGTGCATTGAGAGAAAATTGCTGAAAAAACAATAGAAGTTTTTTTCTTATAATATAAAGAAACTCTCTTTTATCTCGACTTCCCACGCAAAATACTCGGATATTTTATCGAATTCAAATTAAAATAAAAGGACGCCTACGAAATTATTTTTGTCGTCTAAGTACATGCCGATGGCTACTGAAATATTAATTAGAAACAAAGCAAGAGGATTATTTAATATGGATGGCAAAAATACAAGACTTCCTTTAATTTAAAAAAAAATTTCATTGTTACTTACTGAAAGTACATCGATTTAAATGTTGAAATGCCGATTGTTTCTTCAATATTTCATCCTTAAAGGGGTTTTTTCCATTTCTTTTTGTACTGTGCTGTTATTTTGACTTTTGTAATAAATTATATTATGTTACAGAGCAGAGTTATATTAAGTTACAGTTAAGTTTGATTTATATATTATTCACTGAATGAATCACTATTATTTTCAAATACTTTTACTGAAGCTCTACCTCGTTTTGAACATATACCATTTAATGAATGGATATTTAAGGTATCCGACAACGTGCTACAACTTTTTTTTTTTAAATGTACATAAGGGGATTTTTTTGTTGTTTTTAGATTTCTTTAGTACATTTTAAGAAAAATATGCTAAAATTAAGAAGAGAAAAAGAAATTATTATTACTAAAATGGGGAAAAATGGGAAAAAATTGACAAAAAATAACATAAAAGCTGCCCATTCTGTACCAAAATTTTACGAACAGATTTTCAATTTTTCTATTTTGATGTGTTGCTATGTTGTTCAATTTTAAAGTGACCTTCAGGATAAAAGATATTTTAATTTTTGCAAAAACTAGAGCACTTTATCTTTGTTATTACATGAAATTGCTTAAAAAAAACAGTGGTTATATTCACATAAAGGGCTGTAAATTTTGTTATAAAACAGTGATTGATAAATCTGAAGGTTAAAACACTTCTACTATTATGCAAAACATACAAAAAAATTTAGTTGATTATTTTCAAAACTTTTTTAGCAATCGCTGGCCCGTTTGAGTATTTTCAAGAAAACACATTGCGAGTGAAATGCTTTTTAAAGTATGACATCTTGCTTAATGTGATGGCTTCTGCTTTTACTAAATCTGCTTTTACTTGTAGTTTTTGTTCTAGTGAACGGAAAATGATAAACTTGGTATTTTCATAAAGCTAATGCTTGGTATTTTTATAAAGCCTATAAAATAAAATCATACAAAAAACTTGTCAATTTTTGGCAAAATTCACAATTTTAGGGTAGGCGGATACCTTCTATTTTCAAATATGAAAGATTACCATAAAAACTGATATTTAGTGGGAGTATCCGTATGTGCATATGAACACAGTGCACAACCACAGGATACAACATGCAGGGTATCCCGAAACTCAACGTCAAGCATTTACAGAGGTGTAGTTGTCAAAAGTCAAAGGTCTAAGTCAAAGATTCTCTTTGAAATTAAGTATGGAAAGTGCATTGTAGTGAAGTACATACATGTTGACCCAAACACAAATCTTTACAAATAATGTGCAGAACAAGCTACAAGCATTCTTGAAACACATGTTAGTATGGAATATATCCATCATAAATTCAATGCAACCTTACTTACTTGAATTATGTCCTTATTTATTGGAAACGTGTGTCGAGCAAAATGAAATCTACGTTAAGCACATTAAACATCTTCGATTGAATTCGAATCGGGAGAATGTGAAGGTCTGACAAGACGTCTGTCTAAAAAGCTGTAGGAGTATCTGGGAGGTAACACGTCATGTTGACACCCATATAACGAACTTTATCTTGAAATCAACACAATGATTCTATGACATCCATATAACGAACTTTATCTCGGAAAGCAACAAAATAAAATAAACATATCCATATATTCATCAGAACTCTTGACATTCTGTATCCATGCATTGGTCAGCATTCATAGTCACATTTGGCATCCCAGATAACGGTTTGAGATCATTCACTATGATTCCATGACATCCAAAAAACGAACTTTATCTTGAAATCAACACAATAAAGATAAACATATCCATGTATTCATCAGAATTCTTGACATTCTGTATCCAAGCATTGATCGTCATTCGTATAGTCCCATTTAAATTAATAATAGCGGTGTGAGGTCATTCACCATGATGTCAACCAGTAACATCACACTGAAGGAACCATACAGGTGTCTTTTGTGGATATTTTGGAATGAATACATCCTCCATCACCACTTTGGATGAGTTTATGTTTATAATCACTTGATATATTGAGTCTGCTCTCATCTGAGAGCAGCATACAAGCTCAGTTTTTTTCACTCCAAAATCAACGCTATTGATGCCATTGCAGACTGAAGCTGATTTTCTTGTCAATAGAACGCAACAACGGTGTATATTCTTGCTGACCGCAAGCTTTAAAAACAGTTTTCAACGATATCTGAATATCTCTAGCAGGAAAAGATGTATTTATTGCTTGACCAGCCAGTGTGAGAGTTCTTTTGCTACATCTTCAGCAGCAATACGGCAAGGATGGCCTCCCAACTTACGCGGGCTTCATATTCCACTTGTTTGAAATCCTATTCAGTAGAAAAACCATACTGCTTTCGATCGTCCTCATAGTAAAAGCATCATGTGTCTTACTTATTCCAGCTTTTCTATAATCATCCCCCCCCCGTGCAAATTTATCTAATAATGTCTACTGGATATATATTCAAAATTTTCCAATTCTCAATTTATCCCTTCACATTCAAATTTTGCCACAAACAACGCTACCTACATGCGCTGACAACCATTAATCTCTTTTTGGTGTTATCACGTAAGTCCCTTCCTTCTTTAAAAATAAAAATATGTTAATCTACCATGTTCTCCATGCCCTCCAGCAATTATGCTAATTAATTCATGTTTATATGTTTGATTTTGAGGCTGTTACCGATGAAAACAAGGTTCCCTCTTAGTTTTTGTCCCGTGTTGCTATTTTTTTTTTCGTAACTGCCATGAATATTTATAGCATTAATGACAAAGTCATTACTTTACAATAATATTTTTTTTTCAAGAAGAGATAAGTAAATGAAGAAAAAATTATTGTTTTTGACAAATGAAAAATAATGATCTTACATGCTTGAGAAAATAAAGCTTGTTTAAAGTATTGATTTTTAAATCGCTTCTCAGACATTAAGAAAACCTACTTCAAATAGATTAATGGTACTTTTATAAAATTAATTTTATAATGAAGTGTTATACAAATAAAAAAAGAGAAAAAGTCAAGAGCTAATTAGCGTACATTCTTTGAAAAAAACTTAAATAAACAGTTTTTTTTATGTAACTTACGATGTACTTAGGAGAAACTTCTTTACTCTGATTATGTTTTATTATATTCAACATTATCGTAGATATTAATCAGTCGTTCTTTGTCTTCAATTTCTTTAAAAAGTGAAGTTGGGATTTTTTTAAACAAAAAACAATAAAAAAGTAACATCAGAGGATATTTTTTGGTAATTAACAATAATCCTTATTTTAATTTTAAAAAAAAAACATGTGATATATAGTTTTAAAAAAAAAGATTTCTTTATTGAATATAATTTTTTTAAAAAATACAATTAAACCGGAATCATTTAAACCAATGCTATTGTTCCTTGGAAACACTGCGTTGTAAATAAAACATCGTTTTGTATATTCTGCACCACAACATCATGGTACACTATTTTCCCGATCCCATTTGTTGCTTCTGTAAAGGCCTCTTTTGGTTTTTTTGTTGGAATAAAGTTTCAGTGGAATCCCAGTAAAAATTATAATATATGAAATTAAAATTGCTATCTAGCTAAAGTATAAAAAAAGACTTTTTTTTAATCTTTTACTAATGCTCATAATTTTTTGTTTGCGTAAAAATAGACTTTTCAACAATACAAATAATTGTAAACAAAAGAAGAAAGATTCTTATCTAGATAGGATGAAAAGATAGATGTTAAGATTGTGTGGGGGTGGGGGTGAGAGAAAGAAAGAGAGAGAGGGAGAGAGAAAGAGAGAGAGTAAAAATTTTAAGTCTCATTTAAATTTTTCAAGAAAGCTTAAAGATGGGATAAATTTTGCAACGTGTTTTAGCACAATTGATTTGAAATTGACAAACTATCTTCATAAATTACAACAAATATGAATATTATCAAAAACTGATTAATTCAAATACTGTCGAATTTTAATATCTATCATCACAAAGACAATTTTCTTAAAACTATAAGTTTACTCTATTTCGAACTAAATTAGACATCTCAATTTATATTAGAATTGTTTCCTATCCGGATATACTCCCCTGTTATTTTAAAAATAATTTTCTTTAAAACAATATTTTAATAGTTTTATATAATATAAAAATGCAAAACTTCAATAATTTTTATTGGGTTATTCCTCTTAATTTGTAAATATCATGGGAAGAAAGATACTTTTCCGAACTAAATGACTTAAACACGTCTCTATGACTTCGTACACACATATGTTAACTTTCCATCACCCCTTTCTTCATAATAAGTCTTATTCATTTTCATACTTATTATGTGTAAACTTAAAAAATGTATGGGAGAGGAGAGGTGTAGAAGAGATGTGGGGAAGAAATGTGGGTGTAGAAGAAGAAATGTGGGTGTGGGGGAAGAAATGTGGGTGTGGAAGAAGAAATGTGGGTGTGGAAGAAGACATGTGGGTGGGGGAGAAGAGATGTCGGCGTGGGAAAAGAGATGTAGGTATGGAAGAAAAGATATTTGAATGTGGTGTCTTCATCATTGCATACATATTAAAAACTGTCGGTCACTTTTAGAGCAGATTTATTAGCAATAAAGTTAAATTTCAAGTTAAAAATTGTTTTCTTTAAATTTAATACTAAAACTTTTCTTTAAAAAAAAACCCTTATTAGATAGAAACAAAATTCTCATTAAAAATATATAGATTTTTTAGTTACTAATTAATACATAACATTTTGGTAACATTGCCAATTATTCCTTTATGACACAGCTGTTTCGTATTTCAAGAACATTAGACCAGACAGCTTTTCTCTTTGCTTTCTTTGTCTTATATAAACATTGGACCGATCGTATATTTGTTCTGCATATTTTTTTACCTAACCTCGTTTTATCTTTTTTCTGATTATGTTAAATAAATGAGTAGAATTAAGCATTGCAGTTTATCACATTCACACACTCGCAACCTAAATCAGACTTAAGTGTATTCAGGATTAGATCATCGACAACTTGAGTCTGGTCTCCATTCATAAGCCACCCATAGCCCTAATTTATATGCTACTGTGAATCTAAAAAGTGAATGAAAGCAAAATCAAGCTATTCAAAATTTTAAGGCAATTGTGTGACTTCTACTTTTATTTTGAAACCTCTTCATACTAGTTCTTAATTCAGTTTCCTTTTATGGCATGCTTTGAACCAAACAATTTTTCTATTGCAGTGCATTGCCATTTAAAATTGTATTTCACCATCCATTCGAACCACCACCATCCATCAACCATCCATTCGAACGAAATATTAGTATAAGATAAATTTTCAAAAAAGCTGACTATGGTCCATGTTAGGCTTTTCCATTAAGACTAGAAAAACTATTACCGAATAAACTTCACATTAAATTTAATTAAATATTTTAAGTTAACCACACAAGCTCTGAAAATGGGAAAATTCTTCTTACTCAATCAAAATTTATAATTTTACAATCTATTCAATTCAATTACTTTCTCGTAAATCTGAGCTTTTTGTGATCAATACTTCTTTAATTTATAGTTTTTTTTAATAAATAAAAACAAGTTAATTGTATTCACTTATCGGTATTAAGAAATAGAAAAAGTTCTGGTTTTTAAACTTTAATCAAGGAACACGAAATCTTATTAAAAAGGATTCGTCTCATACAAAATTACTGGTATTTCCAGTAGAAAGGTATGATTGCAAAAGCATTGTTTTAATTTATATAGATCTATCGTATTAAGGCATTTCTTCATTTCAGCTAAGATCATATACAAAGTTTAAATGATATAAGGGATCTCAGGAGTGTTGATTTTGTCTCGAGGGATGAAAATATAAACAATTTTCAAACAGGTATATACTTCTTTTAAATTTAAATTAAATAATTCAAATATTTTCCACATTATTTACAAAGATTATGGTTTCAAAAAAAGTACAAAATGTATGAAATATAATCATAATTTTAAAAATTATAAGTATATGCAAATAAGAAATAATTTTGTAATAAATATTAAGTAATTTTTGCGTTGCGCACGCTGTTTTCTAAAATAGTAGCCTTTGATGTATAAAACTTTATAGAATTTTAAAATGTATTATACTCTTTAGACCCTACTAATTATCTTTTGTATTTCAAAAAATTTGAAAAATATTGAAATTTTAAAAAAAAATTTAATTTAATTGTTTTATTTTTTAAAAAATATAATTTATTATTCTATTTATATAAATACTACAGTGTAATAAGGATACACACACATTTAACTTCATAAATCAACTTAAAGCTGCTATTTTAGAAAATAACATGCGCAACGTAAAACTTAATTAATATTTCTTATTTTCATATGCTTACAATTTTTAAAATTATGACTATATTTTAAACATTTTACACTTTTCTGAAGCCGAATTTTTTTTATAAATAATGAGTACAATATTCGAATTATTTAATTTAAATTTCAAAGAGTTATATATATTTGAATATTGTTTGTATATTCAGCCCTCTAGAGACCCCTGAGATCCCATAAGAAGGTAAATCAAAGAGGATAAGAAGGTAGTTCAACAAAGTGAAAATATAAAAAAAGGATGGAAAAATTTCCGATGTTTCGGAAAAATTCAAACAAAAAATAGTTTCTTGCTCTCGAGAATTTCTATAAACGCATTATTTTTAGAAGATTAGTTTCCAAAACGAAAACCTTCAACAGTATTAAAAAAAAATTTCTTTTATATACAGTATATACAGTGTATTCAAAAAAGTTCCAGGACTGCCGCTAGTAAAACAGTACAGGTAGCGCTATCTCTGCGCAATTCATGGAGCGCGTAGCAACAACCTTCTCCGGAGCATGCGCGAAGTTTTATTCCGTTTGGATGAGTTCCAACTTCTCAGCGTTCACTCGAGTGTGGTGTGTCATAGTGGTCGTGTCATCGTTAAAAAATGGAGCAAAGAACGAACATTAAATTTTGTTTTAAATTGGGTAAAAACGGCCACAGAAACCTATGAAATGATTAAAACTGTTCATGGTGACGAGGCTATGAGTCGTTCGCGTGTGTTTGTGTGGTTTGCAAGGTTTAGAGATGGGGAAGAGAAGTGACGGACGATGATGGAGAGGTGTGGTCGTCCACGTTCGAGTCGGACTGATAAAAATGTCGAACGAGTGCAAGCGTTGGTGCGCTCAGACCGTCTAATGACGATAGAAATGATTGCGGAATCTTTAAACATGAGTGTAGGGTCTGTTTTTACGATAATGACGGAGGATTTAAAGAAAAAGAAACTCTGTGCGCGCTTTGTGCCACACACTCTGACTACGGAGCAAAAAGAACACCGAATTGCTTCTTCCGAAGATTTGATTGCCGCGGCCGAAGAAGACCCTAATTTTTTGAAAACCATCGTCACCGGAGACGAGTCGTGGTGCCCCGAATATGATCCGGAAACTAAACGCCAAAGTTCGGAGTGGACAAGTCCGGGAAAGGGTCGACCGATGAAAGTTCGTGCGTCAAAATCAAAAACAAAGACGATGCTGCTCGTGTTTTTCGACAGTCGAGGAATTATCCACACGAATTCCTTCGACAAGGGTCCACTGTCACTGGTGCCTTTTACAAGGATGTGCTACACCGGCTACTGAAAAGAATGCGGCGTGTGAGACCCGAAATGTTGGACAGTGGAAACTGGTGTCTCTTGCATGACAATGCACCGTCACACAAATCCATCATTGTTCAGTATTTCTTGGCGCGCAGGCAGGTTGTAACCATCGACCCCCCCCCCATATTCACCTGACCTGTCCCCTCCGGACGACTATTTTCTGTTTCCAAAGTTGAAATTGAAGATGAAGGGACAGCGGTACGCGTCGGTAGAGGACATCGAAGCGTCAGTGACAAGGGACCTGCAGAGTGTTGCAGTCGAGGCGTTCCAGAAGGCGTTCAAAGATCTTTATACAAGATCCAAACGTTGTATTGAAGTGCAGGGGGATTATGTAGAAGCTTGATATTAAATAAACTTAATTTTGCTGTGTTATGTTGTCTGTGTGCATTCAGTCCTGGAACTTTTTGAATATACTGTGTATATTATCTCCTTTTTGGAATGAAAAATTAAGATCGAAAGAAAACAGTTCTTTGAAATTATATATAGGTACAGTAAAATAAGTTTAACACGAAAATGCTTTGCACTAAATATATGTTAACACAAAATAATACAACGGCCCCGACAAACTATTTTCATACATTTTTTCTCTTAACACGAAACAAAAATCCCGTAACATGAAAAGATTTCTCTTCTGGGAATGAACAAAATACGAAAAACTCCAAGGATTTAAGAGAAGTGTGAAATGAAAGAGAGATGGTTTCATCGTCCTACTATATCATCGAAAGAACTCGGTGCAGTAGAGGCTGAATTTTCGTCCAAATTTTTTTTATATATTAGACAAACACATTTTAGAGTTTGTCCAAAGTCAAAAAATATCATTGATGCAGACTCCTATGGTGGAAATGAAATGAATAATGCAACGCCTGTTCCCACATCATCCGAAATGAAGAACATCATGAAAAGTATGCGTAGTTATTTAGACGCACATTCCAATGGTGAAATGAATAGCATGATAGGCGACATCGAATTATTTGCTTAGAGTTTGATGTTAAAAAAGACAATCCAAAGAAATATATCAGATTGTTTTTGCAAAAACTCAATCAATGTTTTGTTTTTCAAAACACTTCAAAAAATTTTGTATTAAATTTCATTAAGTTCTTGTGAATGTTTTTGTGTCATTGATTTTTACTAAATACAGGCATATATACATACCTATGTAAATAAAATGTACTCTAATCTCAACTTAATTTTGTTGAACATATATTTCCTCTTCCGCAATTTCCTTTAAAGTATATGACTACCTTCGGAGCACTTTTTTTTTAAATATATAAATTTTCAATGAAATAAAGACTGTTCTATTTGAGATGGGGCAAAAAATTAAGAATTCAAATACAATTTCCACAAAATTAAAAATAATTTTAGATATACTGGAATTTTGAGTGAAATTTTAGTGAAAAATTGCAGTTACGGTAAATTTTGTATTGAAAATTTTAATTAATATATTCGAATAATATTTACACAGTACGTAAATAACATCAGTATCTGTGCATAGAGCTATAAGATTTGTAATATTGTTGAAATTTCTTGAAATATGTCAATTTTTAAGCAAAAACCCAATTTTTTACAAAAAAACTAATGTTATTTTCTCACGAAAAGTGTAATAAAAAATATAAATATATACACAGAAATTAGATTATAATCTATAACATAGATAAAACTAAATAAAACATTTTCTGAAAATTTCGATTCAATATCTTAAAAAAACTCCTGTAGTCCTCTACCACGAAGCAAAAAATTGAAAAACATAGTTTCTCAGAAAATGCATTTAAAATTTTAATAGAATATCAAAAACTTTTTCTATCAATTGTACATTTTTTAAACTCATCATACTTATAGCTCAAGCTCTCTTTAGCTCCATGTTTAACTAATTTGAACTTTTTTTTACACTTCTGTAGACTATAGCAACTGCCATTTTAGTGAAACTTTGAAGAAAAATTGCAGTTACGATCTTATACACAAAATTCTAATAAAAGTATTCAAATAATATTTATACAGTATATAAATAATATCTTTATATGTATTAAGAATTAAAAGATTTGTAATACTTTTAAAAGTTTTTTAAGTATGCCAAATTTTATGCAAAAACTCGATTTTTTTAGAAAATTAATGATTTTTTTTTCATATAAAAGCAATAAAGTACATAAACATATACACAGAGATTAGATTTTGATTCATAACACAGACAAAACTAAATAAAACATGTTCTGAAATTTTCAATTCAATATCTTAAAAATATTTTGTGTAGAGATCTATTTCCGGTTTTGTAAACTCCATTTCTGGTTAACTAAATACGCTATAACTCTTCTAAGAATCGTAGAAACTAAAATAGAGTGTTTTTGAAATCTTAATGGCTGGGCTGTAAAATAAAAACATAAAAGAAATTTCACAAATTTTCAGGAAAACTGCAAATTTTGGGTAGTTACATACTTTAACACGAAATTCCTTTAACACCAAAAAATATTCCAGTCCCTTCAGTTTCGTGTTATAAACGATTTTTCCTGTATTTACCTCTCATACTCTCAGTTTGTATACACATGTTATCCTTAATGTTTCCTCCACACCTTGAATTCACCTATAAACACCCTGAGGACCTCAAAAGAACGTTAATAAAACACGAAAGCCCAAAAAGAGGATTGGCAGGAAATCCCGATTTTCCCGAAATAATCATACCGGGAAATCTCCCCCGTGCAAAAAATTCAAAATCTATTGAGCCTAGAAGATTGATTTTCAAGAAGGAAGAATCTTTTTTTTTTTTTAGTTTAAAATTCTCGCTTCTCGGCACGCGTTTATCAAAGCACGAAGAAAATATACTTCGTAGCAGAGAAGATTTGAAAAGAGAATGGTGGTACTACAAAAGGTTTCGCAACAAGAATTCCAGTTCGGAACGGTAGCAGCATATTCAAATGTTCTCAGGGATTTTATTTTTATTTCTTAGCAAGGAAAGTTTTGAATGCAAAATGATCTGTGATATGGATGCTGGCGTCGCGTTGTGTGAAATATACACCGAAATGGATTTTCTTATCGCTAAGAAAGCGAGATGGTGAAAGCAAATGGGTCCTCAGGTGACGCGATTCATTTGAGAAGAGTAAATTGTCGTTTAAAGTAATGTACGAAGAAATGGATTTCTGTATTTTGAAAAGAAAATGTTGCTAGCAAGATATATGAGTTGTAAAAATAAGGAACGGGAAAAATTCAATTTCATGTTTTGTTTCAATCTTAATATTTAATTTTCAAAACTTACGAAGAAAATTACTTTAGATAATGCAAATAAGTTTCAAACTGATCCACATAAAATAAACAAAAACGCGAGAATTTTAAAAAAATAAATTTATTCTCCGTTGAAAGTATTTAGGTATAAATTGCACAATTAATATTCAGCAAAGTCCATTTACAGAAATCTTTAAGAAGTATGCTTTATTGTGAAGAAAAAGTTCTCACGTGAAATAATTTTAATTACTTTAGAGTTAATATTTCCAAAAAAGGAACTAAAACTTCTAAGCTCTCCTTTATTGCTGCAATAAAAAAGTAATTAGTACTTTAATAGGAGATACCATGTTCCCCTCCCCCTTCCCTTACTTTTTATCAAACTAATATAATTAGTTTTTTTTAAAAAATGCTTATTAATTGTCCTAGACACAGCTCTCAAACTCTGCACAGATAGATTCATCGTTGGAAGTACTGTAATGACGGCACATAATCACAATTCACAGCCCTCTATACATGTCAAGTTTGACATATGGAGATTCACAGTGCCACCTGAGGCATGGTGGAGTTACAACAGCACAGGTGGTTCACCTTATGAGCTGGAAACGGAGCACATGGCTTTGAGGTAATTTTCTTTTATTTGGTTTCTGGACATTCGACGCCAGTATGACTGTAGACGCAATGGACGAGACACAGTCCCATTGAGTGTCCATTGACAACTCCTGCCTGTCTTAGGAGACTGGCGCCTTGGAGGACGGCAGCAGGTGACTTCAAAGAGAAACTGGAGACGAGGGGGATCAAAGACCAGATGTTCGACAAGCCCTTGTCACGGGAACGTTTGAGAGGGACCAGGGCCATTGTTCGGTCCGCACCAGCGGGTGCTACTGAGACTGAGGTGCAGAGTACAAACTTTTGGGGGGCTGCCAACGAGAGATGACGAGAGGCGAGTAGTGGACCCTCCCTGGTGTTTAAAAGGATAGATTCGAGGAGAATGAAAGAGGTTTTCATCCACCTTAACACTACATTTAACCCTTTCACATTCTCTTGAACAACACAAACAAGCTTCGAACTGCATGTTGACAGGTGGCGAGAGGGGGCAGGCACCTGACCGCTCCTTGTTCTATTGATTGCTGACTCAATCCACCGGCCTTCCTTCCTTGCGCTTCACTCCATTCTCTCCCCGGTTCGTTCCGTGGTCGCGGGTCGCCATCGCTTGGGAGCCACTCCCTCCGCCCCCCACGCCGGGGGCCTCTTGATTTGTTTTGTATCTCCGACATGGATTAATCTTTTTCGCCCATCTTGGGTAAAAGCGCTGCGCGCTGTCGCACGCTTCTAATCTAATTTATGTTATGTACGCAAGAGGAAAATTAACGACTCCCGTTACCTGATCTAGCAAAAAGAAAAATTGTGAGCACAAGCGCCCTCAAGACGAAAAGACACTCTCTTCACGTGTAGCCTGGTCACGATGGGCAGAGAGAGGAACGCTGACGGTTCCTGATCCCGATCTTGTGGGACTGAGAACATTGTGGGGCGATAGCCCTCCGGACAATAGATAGATGAGTCGGAGTGATAAGACCGACGACTGAAAGAGGCAGCACAACGGCTAGGCGACCCTGAAAATACTTTCAACACGAGACTTTAGTTTTCTTCTTCCCAGCTAAACGAAATGATGGAGGCAATGCGTGTGATGTTATAATTTTAAATTAGATATTATTTACGTTTTCGGTACGTTTACAAATCGTAAGGGTACCGCTCCTGCGGTATTTTGTGTGTACTTCCAAAGAAGAAACTGGCTGTGTAAGGTTTGGGCTCTATTTCTGGGACACCTTGTATTATGGACCTAAGGAGCTTAAATGATGAGTCATCCCAAGAAAAAAATGGCAGCACAGATTTAACAATCAAAACAAAGAATAGAGTATTTTTAATCACATTTAGAATCATATCAAAAGATGAATTATAATCAAGAAAGATCTTTTTAAAAATAAATTATATTTTTTCAAGGATGATTTTCGTACTCTCTTTGCTTAAAGAATCGTAAATGTCGCTTAAAACTTCTTTTACAAATGATTTTTTTTTATTTTTCAAATCATTATTTTTTTTCTATTAAGCTTAATACGTTTACACTTAATTTTAGTATTCAATAACAATAATTAAACAAGCGAAAATAAATTCAGAAGAGTTACCAAAATGAAAATCTTTACAGTATTTGATTTTTATGTATACATTTTGAAAAAAAAATTCTATCGAATACGAAAGAAAAATATCCAAACTATTCATTAATACTTTCAAATATATAAATAATCAAGCCATGCACCCTATAGGTATTTATTTTTAAGAAAATAAATTTCCTTTTGCTCCAAAAAGGCATTTTTCAGCGAGAAAATTTGAAACTGAAAAGCAAATTTCCCGGTCTTTTTTTTTTTTCTTTTTCTTTCTAACTTTTATACCTTCTATTTTCTTACTTACTTTTATATTAAAGAGAATTATTACCATTTTAATCTTCCCACAAAACATACAAAAGTTTGAAAATTATCAAACTAGACTAAATAAATAATTATGAATATAAACACTTTATAAAAAGGATTTCATGAAAAATAAACCACTTATAAATGTGCAGCTTATTTACAAAGAAGTAACATATATATATGAGGGCTTAGAGTATTAAGAGAAAAAATGAGAAAACTAAAATAAATTATTATTCTCTCTCTCTCTCTCTCTCTCACTCTCTCTCTTTCTTCAAAGAAAGGACCTAATAAAATTAAATTAAATAATATTATCTTTAAACACATTTTTTCCCTTAACAACATTGTTCTTCACATAGATTATTTCGGTTAAAAGTTTTTGTTTTAATAATTTAGTATACTACCCAGACGTCTGAGAGAATACTGTATTAATGTAAATCTGTTTGGTAAAGCATCCTAATAATGTTTAAAACTAAATGGATTGTTTCATGCACTTCAGAATATCCCAAGAATCTCTAGAGAATAGTAATATTCTTTCAGCTTATTTTTCTGTTGACCCAAATTCAAATCGCCTTACTCTCAAAAGCAAAATCCTTTTCTCTGATTTCTCAGAAGATTTACTCGGATACATTTATCTCTCGGTTCTTTTGTTTTGACATAGTTATTTCCATCAATAACTTGTTAGTTATAGAGAGAAATGCAAACTATAGTGTTAGTTTGCTTTTCTCATCCGATACACTTTATTTTTCTTTTCTCCTACATTTATTTAATACATTTGTGTTTTCTCAGAGTCATTACAAAAAGAAATGCATCTTGTGCATTATTTATTTAACTTTGCTCTTCGTTTACGGTCTTAAACTGCTTAGAACATTGGATTTACTTTTTTGTGTAAAACAATGTGTGTCGTATAACAACTTGTTTCAATACTTAGAGTAATATTTATTTATGTTTTTATAACATTTCTTAAAATTTTGGACATTTTCATGCACATTTTTTTTATTCTTATATATTTTTCATCAGGTATATAATAAGTTTTAAAATATTTTTCGTCAAAAGAGGGATTTTATTGCCCAAAAATTATATCGAGTTAATTGTTTAAAATGCTTTCCTTTACTAGCCACTGCTTTTTCCCTTCTTTTTGGCAATATACGAATTTTCATACTGAAAAAACAACGAGCCCTTGTTAGAAAACCCATTTTTTATATTCCACTTAATAATGAAATGTTACTGAGACAGGCCATAAATAATTGTTCAAAGCAAGAAGTAGTCTGAAGGAGCAATGCTTGAAGAATACGGCGCTTCGGGTAAGATGTCCCATTTGTGTGTTTCCAAGTAGCTTTTAGCAGGAGCTTCAATATGTGTTCGAGCATTTTCATGCTGCAAAATCCTTTGCTCGAGTTTCTGCTCATTTCAGGGCTTTCTTTTTTTTCTTTCATTCTTGGCTCAAACACGTCAATTTCAATCCCCATAATGGTTTCCTTCGGTTTTAGCAGCTCATACTACACTATACATAGCTAAATTTGACGAACGTAGGCCATGAGTTGATCCATAAATATTTGGCTTCGCCGTTGATGTTGATGCATGGCTAAACTGCATCAAAATCAACCATAACCTCGCGAACTTTTATGCTTTGGACAGTGGAAAGAATACACTTTTCATTACGTTACATTTTGACTCAAACACCCTTTCTTTCCTGCTTTTGGAATAGCTGCTTGCAAGTAGAAAATCTTTTTTCTGCGTTTCTTAGCTTTAATTCGTAGGGCATCCAATTCCCTTGCTTTCTGACTATTCCCATGGTTTGGGGGCATAATGAAATTGTTTGTTGAGTCACTCCTAAAGATTTTGTAAATTCTTGTAAGTTTTCCCGATTCTTCGTTCAATAATACTTCTGATTCGGAATCTTCAAACTTTTGACAGCTTTTCTTATTAACAAACCATCTGAACTAGTACTCACAAATTAAAATTCATTTAGTATGTGTGTGTTGTGTGTGATTCCCACAAACCTCACACAGCAATTGAGGAGATCTTCAGTTACATTTTTCTTTAAAGGAAAATGGAATGTAAAGCTTCCCGCAAATTTCGTTTCGTTTACACAATAATCACCATACTTCGAGTTCAAAAAAACTATGTCAATACTTCGATAAAGTAAGATGCGTGGAAAAGTAACGCCTATGATAAAGCTCTAATATGGAAGTGCTCAAGTTATGGTCTGATGAGAATTAAAACTATAATAACGCTCTCTCTTGTAAATCATGTAAAACAATTGTAGTTTAAATGTATAAAATTTCGATTAAATTTAGCCACAAAGCTAAGTTTAACATTTTGTAGTCATGGTAACCGAATGATTTCTGTCGTGAAGTGGCTGGTATGGTCAATGCCGATTTATATAAGCCCATATCGGACCCTGGGCGCAGAAGATCTTCAGGCCCCCTTGGCACTGGAGGATCGTAATTTATGACCAGAAAATCTAGTTAATCCAACTTATCCAGGTCTTTCTGGGCTCCTCCGGGTCCCAGGTCCCTGGGTGCCCGCTCCAAGCACCCAATGGATAAACCGGCACTGGGTGTGGTTTCTATCAGGTTGTTTCAAATCCAGGTGCCACCGAAGATCCGCCTAGTGGATGAGCTGATGGACATTTAATATGACGAGGCTCAAAGTTCTCATGTTGGCAAAATGTACTTGCTTAGAGAATTGGGTGGAGTTCAGGAGACATCATTGCCAATAACCATCATGTAGCTTCGTAATGCGACGTCAATAAACAACCAATTAATGAATTCATTTTTTATTCGATGTTTGATTTATTAAGTTGTTGCCTTTTAATAAATACTAGCAACATTAATTTTTAAAAATATTTTCTTTAACCTTGTGAATACAGAATAATACTCTCTCTCTCTCTCTCTGTCTCTTGGCCGCAGTAGCCGAGTGGTCTAGGCATCGGATCGTGGCTAGCATGTCCTGAGTTCGATCCCAGTACCACTGAAGATCCGCCGTATAGGGGTGCGATGCACGTAAAATCTGTCGAGAGCTCAAACGTCCTCCCGTTGGTGTGGTGTGGTGTGGTAGTTAGGAGAGGGGGGTGCCAGCACAGGTGTCGTCCGCGTCACTTGACCATGGTTCAAAATTACGCGGACCGTCCCCAAAAGCCCTCGTGTAGCTGAACAGCGGGACGTTAATATTCACTCTGTCTCTCTCTCTCTCTCCATTGCTTATAATAATTAGACAATTAAAATTATTGCATCTCTATTTCTTTCTTTAAAAAATAAAAGTTTTGAATACTAAACCATCTTTTCTCTACAAATGTAAATGTATTTGAATGAAATATTTTTGGAATGTTTATACTATAAGTATTTTCTTATTTTAAATTATTGTCAAATCACCGGAGAATATTAAATATGTACAACGTTTCAGTTTTCAAATTCCAGTGACGATCCTATTTCACTTAAAATCAAACTATTACTCGTAAGTGTTTTCAATTAATTATTTTCTTTAAAATATTATAAATTCTATACACACTGCAATTTCCTTTGAATATTTCTTCGAGTACTCTTTTGTCAATTTAAACCAATGGTCTTCAAACGGACTCCTAGAACTAGAAGGTGCTTTCGTGGAACCCCTAGAACTAGAAAGTGATTTCGTAGAACCCCTAGAACTAGAAATGTTACTAGAACACCATTCTATACACATACTTCGAAGGATATATCTCAAAACAATATTTAAAGTAGATCAACATGTTATAGGCACTTTATGTAAAGGCAATTACAAAAAGTATTGCATTGATTATTTTAAAAAAAAACGAATATAATTTTTTAATATAACTTTCTCATTAATACTATTAATTTTTGATCCAAGTGTCACCTATTCATGCATTATATTTAGTAACTGGGATATGTGCTTGCTTTTTTTTCACGCAAACTGTCGAAGCTCTAGGTCAATTGAGATTAAATGCAATCGCATTACATATATTCTGAGTTTAATTAGTTTTTTATACTTTGTTTTTGTAGCCCCTTACGGTGAGAAATATATTTCACTTAAACGCGATGTTCTTAATGGCATTAAAATGTTTATAGTTCAGGGAGAAATCTGGTCTATTTCGCATGAGAGAGAAAGAGAAAGAATTTATGCAACCTAAAATTTAGAAGCTATTCTTGTTTAAATTTAGAGATTTTAACATTGAACTGTTGATAATTTGTTTCCTCTCCTTCATTATAGATGTTCAGTCTCCTCAAATACAAAAAAGGTGCATTTTCCATTAGAAAACTAATTAGTTTTCCAAGACATTGTGCTAACTAACGAGTAAAAAATTCTCTCGAGGAACCTGAGACAATAAACAATAGAATATTCACAATCTATAGGATGTATATATATATAAAGATAAAACGTTTTAATATTTTTTTGTTATTACACTAAAAGTTAAAAAAAGGTTGCAAAATAAAATTATTATATATCATATATAATAACTTTATATATTTTGATACTTGATATATATAATATATGAACAAAATTTTCACAGTTTTAATGAATAGGGGATGAGCTTTAAATATACGTACAACTATATAAACTTCATGGAGAAAGTGAATCCATTTTGCATACAAATTTAATTCTTCTCAATTTTTTTTGTTGTGATTCGTGGAACCCCTAGGTATGCCTTGTGGAACACAATTTGAAGACCACTGGTTTAAACGAAGCTTTAATATTTCAGGAATAACAATGTAAGCCACCGGAAATTAATCACTTTTCAACTCAAAATCTGAAATAATTTTACGTAGTTCATGAATCAGTCATTATTTATGACGAGATCTTTGAATACGCTTTAGCTGCTCGTTACTTTCTGCCTTGTGGCATGAATATGGGACGGCATCTAGGGAAAGGTTCAAATTTAATATTAAATGATCACAGAGAGTTAAAATGACCTAATTTATTAAAACACAACCAAAACATTTAACTATTTACAAAGGGTTTCAAATAATTAACTCAAGAGCAATTTTACTACCGAGATAGCACCATACTAATTCGGAAAACACGCCTTCACTCTCAAAAAACGGAGAGACAGATTCCATCAGACCTACCTTCATGCAATCTTTCGTGCAACTCCCAGTTTTTCTGCCACATCATAGGCATATGACATCACTGTATCGCGAAGCGAAGATTCACGTTGGTTTCCATTAGTGGCGCCATCTCTTACAATTCAAATAAGAATGAAAAGAAATAAAAAAAACTTGCATCCTTTTCCTACATGAATGAAACCATGAAGGAATGTGTACCAAGTCTGTAATGACGTTAATGTAATCCACAGCTTCTTGATATTGTTTACGACAATCAAAGTGTTTTACATTGATCAGATGAACATTCCAACACCACACACTCACTATAAATGAACCTCCCTCAGCCTGAGTATTACCCCACACACACATTAGTCCAAATCAGTGGTGTAACGGAGAATATTAGGGCCCCTCTGCAAAATCAGGTTTTCGGCCCCAGAGCGTATCTTTCGAAAGGTACATACTTGGAGTCTCAGGTTTTGGGCCCCATAATACGCTGCCCCCTCCGAGATGCGGGGGTGAACATTACGCCACTGGTCCAAATGCTCAAATGCTGTTTGCAGGGAAATCAACAAATTCTGATCCTGTTATCTACATGCCGCAAAAGAAACTGTCATTCGTCTGAGCAAGCAGAGCTTTTCCGCTTCTCGTGGTCCAATAGCTTTCGTGGGCATTGCTAGTGTAAAGACAATGACGTGGCATCAACAAAGGAATTTTGTTGAGTTTACAGCAACGGAATCTGATATTTAACAGCTGATAACAGCGTGCTGAACTATATAAACATTTCACGCGCCCAGAATTAAAATCTACGGTCAATATAGCAATAAAATGATGCCAAGTTACGCTTTACCATACGTGGCAGCATATTCCGGCCACGGCCTCTAAGGGGGTCCGGCACTGCCAGGAGCCCATGTTAAATTACTGGGCTATGTACTTTTCTCAGAAACTAACACTTCGCGTGAATAAAATTTTTACAATAGGTTATTAGTACTATCAATAACACTTTAATGAAGGATTTCGTCTTTTTATTAAAAATTAAATTATTTATAGGTGTCCGATTTTTCCCCTAAATTTAGGTTTAAAAAGTCATATCTAAAACCGGTTTGCTAAAAGATATATCTAATTCCCTCCATTAAAATGTGTAAACATGATAAAGTCTGCTCGCTGAAAATTTGAGGTTACTATGATAGTAGTTTTGAAAGGGACATCAAATGAAAAATACTACATTTTGAAAAACAGGCTTTTAAGTAAAAATTTTAATTTTGAGCATTTAATTTGTACTACTGAAATGCTCATAAACTTTTTCTCTACTCAGACAAAGACTCTTTATTTTCTTTCTTTTATTATTTTCTACAATTTGCCCTTTTGGGATAATGAATTAACTTGTTTGTTACACGATTCTAGGTAGTATCTAGTCACGCGAAACATGATGCTGGTTATAATTTGGTTCAATATTACAATGTTTTAAGGTCGTGAATTTTATACATGATTCATATTGAAGCGGTAGCCATGTATCCCTAATTTTAGGTTTAACTCTACAAATATAGATCTTGAATCACGGACCATATGGTGTCATTAACCTTTCATTTAGGAGGTACTGGACCTTTCCATATCAACATTTTTAATAACATAGGATGTCCAGATCTCTAAAAATGAACTGTTATATCATTATGGGTGCGTGTTTTATCATAGTGCCTTTCGTTACGTTCAGCTTCTGTCTTTTGAAACGCGGGCAAACTCAATCGCAAACATTTCCTTGTTGAGGTGAAAGTGAAACAGAAGACAAAAATAAACAAATTGCAGTTTCATCACCAACTCATTGGTAATATTTCTAATAACCATACCATATCTCTTTGAACTGTATACTAAAATGGGTGAGTCGGTTACGACCTCCTTAAACTCCTATCATAACTTTTCTTTGTTACGCTTTTAAAGATCTAAAGACGTGTATAATACACTTTCGATAAGCCCATTACCTCAATTTTCCGCCAGACGTCATATGAATCACCTCATCAGAAATATGCAGGAAACACAGATGCTTCAAAGCAGAGTTGTTGATACGTCAGTAGCCATTAAAATTATTAATACTTCTAATTATCATTGTCTTATAATTATACCTTTAAATTGTGAGCCTATACCTCAAGTTGCAGCTCAGGCGTAGATAAGGCTGATTTTATTATTTATGAAATTACTTATAGGGTTCGAATATATGAATCTCGGATAAATTTTGAGATCATAATTTTAGACATTTAGAATCCGTGAACTTATGATGTGAATGTTTAAGAACAAAAACGGGTGATCCCATCCATCATTCATGGTACGCACGGTTATTGAACACTGCAACATCAAAAGTAAATATTGAATAGCCAAGCATATTAAATTTTCTACGTTTTTGATCTTGACAAAAAAGAAATGGGAATCGTTAAGGATATTTTAAGCAATGATTATACACTGCTGTTTGTAAAAAATGCAACACCGTGAAGAAATCATCAGAATTAAACGAACTTTGCAGCAAATATCAATTATAGGATGTTACGCAAAATAGTAAGGTTTCAGAACCACCACACATGCATGGCGTGCGCAGCACCCTCTGAACTGATGCTGAAAGCGTATAAATAGAGGGCTGTAGCTGGAAGTTGAAAATAATTAATGATTATTTGTTAGTGGCGAACGTTAAGTGAGACCTAAGTATACCTCCACGACGAAATAAGGAGAAATTCCAACAGCTTATGGAGTTTGAAAGGGGGGGGATTATCGGACTTCGAGAAGGAGGGTTTCCCTACTGCGAAATAGGAGCTCTTGTGCAGTGGAACAGTTCCCCAGTGATGCGAGTTTGGAAGCAGTGGATCGACGAGCACCGAACAACTCGAAAAACTGACAGTGGATGAAGAAAGATGACGTCAGTGCGCGACGATCGACACCAGCTCCACGTGGCGGTAAATGACCATACAGCTTCCTCCAGGCAGTTGGCAGCACGTTAGTCTACTGCTACAGGTGTACTGCAACGTGGATTGCGTGCAAGGGTGACTTTATAAAGGATCCCCCTCACGGCAAACCAACGACAGCTGCGTCTGCAATGGGCTCATGAGCACAGAGCCTGACAAGCTGATTGGCATCAAGTTGTCATTTCAGATGAATCACGCTTCAATTTGTGGGGCCATGATGGTAATAACAACAGGTACGTCCGTGAAGTGCTACAGCCAGAAGTCGTTCCCTTCCTTCAAGGCATTCCTGAAGCTATCTTTCAGCAGGATAATGCACGCCCACATGTTGCAAAGACTGTTCTGTTCAGCCCAACACACATGCAACTTCTTCCTTGGTCTGCTTATTCGCCGGATATGTCGCCTATTGAGCACGTGTAAGATTTGGTTCGTCGGCGTCTCGCTCGTGATCCGCGTCCTGCAGCTTCAAAAGACGAATTTTGGCTGCGCATACAAGCAATATGGAATGCCTCTTCTACAAGCAGGCATTCAAAATCTGTTTCACTCCATACCACGTCATATAGCAGCTCTTATTGCAGCGCGTGGTGGCTACACCAAATACTGATTTCGGACATTTAATATTGTTTTTTTGCTTTGAAAATTTCGTCATTTATTTGTATTAATACAAGTCGTTTGTGCATTAAATTTCATTTATATCTGATGATTCCTTCATAGTGTTGTATTTTTTGCAAACAGCAGTTTATATACCTTTTCGGAATAGTTTATCAAAAATATCAACAAATCCTTAATTTATTAATTTAATTTATAAATCAAAAAAGTTATTTCTTATAAGAATGAATGCTGTGTTAAGTAAATAATAATTACACTGCAACTAGTTAAGTACTGCATTCTCTACATATTCAAGCATGAATATCATTTCAAAATGTAAATTTAATAACATTAAATCTAAAAGAATCTCTTTTAGTATAAATATCACTATTTAAGTTATTACCTAGAAAATATAATGTTCTTCCTTGATATTCAGAAGTAAGACGTTTATTATTAGTTTTAAAAAGGTTTATATATGTATAAAATGTATAATGTAGAATAAAAAGATATCTCTTATTTTTTAAATTACTGTTTTTCCAATAATATATATAATTACATTATCAGTAAATCTATATATTTAGATAAAAGCAGTACTACCTTATAAGAACTTTTATAATTGTAAATAGATAAATGTTTTACAATTTATTAATGTTAATATTAAACATAGAAAAAGAAAATCATACCAAATTTCAGGAAAAAAGAATAAATCTTTCTTGTACAAAGTACGTAGTAAGCACCTCGATGATTACATCAATTCAGATTTAAAATTTTTTGCATCCATAAAAAAATTAATTAAATTTACATTATTTTTCTAAAACAAAATCACTTTGCTCACGAGTAAAAAAAGTCCTTTATTGGCTCTATTTTTTCGACTGAAGACGTAACATTCGATTTACCAAGAGCCATTATTGATTTTTATCTTATTGCGCTGCAGTTTAATAACAAGAGAAATTCTATATCCTCATTTGTCTCGACAAATTGCCCATCCCCTGCCAAGCACAATTATGTCCTTCAGGAACAAATAACAACCTGCGTGATTTCAAAACATATAACTTTTTTTTTTCCTAAGGCATAATTTGTCTCTATCCCTAGCAAAGATAAAGGAAACTTGAGTCGTTACCTAGGCAACGTCTCTGCGTTCTTCCCTGTGGAGAGAGTTGATAATCTACATTTTTTTTTTCCTTTTGCAATCTCTCTGTCAGTGAAACGTTTAATCCGTACAGTAACGCTAAAATTAAAAATTTTAGAGCCGTGCCAATAAGATGAAACTTTAATAAAGAAGAAAAACATTTGCTTTTCTTTGTCTACTGTTGTTTTATCGAATAAAAAATATACATAGAAGAGAAAAATAAAAGAAAGAACTAATCATTTCTTCATGATCTATATATAATTCGATTTACGGTAGTGTTTATAACAGCGGTGACCAACCAGCGGCACAGCGGAGTTGCAACAGAAGACTTGTTGAAAAATTAAAGCATTTGAAAATATAATTTAAAAAAAGAATGATATGTTTTGTCTTACAATTTTACTGAAGTGTGGTTGTTTCAGATAAAAAAAAACCTCAAAATATATTTTAAATACACTTAATTAATTGATTACAATGGAAAATGATCTTGTACAGAATGCTATCCATTGTTGTGTGCACTGGCTTTCCAAAGAAAATGCAGTCGTGAGGTCTTGGAATTTGAGGGTGTGTGTTTTAAAATATCTGGAATAAGCAATGAACTGCCTAGTGAGAACTTGCTACTCTCAAGGGTAAAGATAGGGTATGGGATTTTACTTTTCCTACTGGTAGTATGGGACATTTAAATAATTGAAATTTAAGATCACAAGGAAAAGATGATTTTTTTTTGCAACCAAGTTCGTCCTACATTTTCTTTTTTTAACAAACTTTTGTTCATTTTTTTAGTCTCGATTTTGGAAAAAATCAAAGATTAACACCTTTCACAATATTGCGGGACTATCTACCAAAGCTTTTTATGCTCCGAGCAGTGATAAATTTAAAATTTTAATGTCAATTTTGCAGGATTCATTCAGTGCTAGGTTTGAAGATTTTCAAGATGATAAAAAAAAGGATCTTTTCAATAATCCTTTTTTCCTAGTCCAAATTGGAATTATTGACCTACAGCACCATACTACTCTAAAATGAAATTATAAAAAACTTAATTCACACGCACACAACTGTAAGTGAAACGAATGGTATTGAGTTTTTGAGATTCGTACCAACAAGCAATTTTCAAATTTACACCATTTGGTTGCTAGATATTGTTATAAGTTTGGGTCAGTACGTTAGTGAAAAAATGTTTTCTATTATGAACGTAATAAAATCAAAATACATCACTCAAAGTTCATTGATATGCACCTAAAACCACCTAATTTTGTTAGTATTTTCAAGAACTTATCCTAATAGATAACTAGGTAAGAAAACTACAAATTCAAAAGCCACATTAGTTTATTAATTACTTATAATAATAATAATTACTTATAATAAAGTGTTTCAAGTTACTCGTTTTTATTTTATACCTAACCTAACCGATTGTTGAGTCTGTAAAATTGATTCATTGATTGATTTAGGTCTGTTAAAAAGTTAATTGATAATAAAGCCTAAGAGTTAGTACTTTTGTTTTATAGATTAAATTATTTTAAATTTCACAACATAGACAAGCACAAAATATGTGCTATTGGAGTAAAAATCTCATATAATAAGCCTATAAGTAATATTGTTTTCAACTTTTCGTATTAGTTTGCTTGTTGGAAGAAACGGAAATGGCAAGCATAATTTTATTTTATCAAATAGTGGCACTCTTCTTTAAAAAAATTGGCCACCCCTGGTTTATATATAACAACAAATCATATTTTATTTTTATTACATAGTTAATAATGTTTTGTTCTCATTACACTTGAAAAAAATTGTTTTAAAAAAAGACTATATAAGTATTTTGAAATAAAAATGAGAATACAGCTTAGCTCTAATGAATTCTTTTTCTTTTTTACATATTTAAAGAAACATTCTATACCCCCACTTCATAAGTCAGGAGAGTTACTCTTTATATTTAATTGAAAACTATGCGCAATATATATATATATATACAATGTGTTATGTTAAATCACTTCAATATTTCTTAAAAAATATTTTTATTTATAGTTTATTTTGTAAGATAGCGTTTGAAACAGCAAAAGGAGCATTTGAATAATACGTTGCTCACGTTGGAACAACACTTCCTTTCTCTACAGTAAAGATACATATGATTTTGGAGTGAATGAATATAAACGTTGAGCTAATCAAACTACACGAGGGCTTTTGGTCAGGTGACGTGGACGACACCCCAGAGCTGTCCCACCCTCCCTCACCCTCTCCTAATTACCACGCTTCGAGGGTTCATTAAAAATCATGTTGAATTTAATTACAAAATTATACTTTTGAAAATCTTTTTGCGTGAAATTAACTTTGATAGATTTTCAGAAAATGTAATTGATACTTTTATTGCAACTACCTATTTTCAAACGTTATTCGCCTTCAAATTTTTATATATATGCATATTCTTACTTTAGCTACATCTCGCTTAATTGGGGGAAATGTTTCTTTCGAAGTATTTAAATTATTTATAGAGTATCCCTTTTTTTTTTAAATAAATAATAAATGCATTTTCAATAATATGCAACGCAAATTGAGATTAAAGCACCATAAAAATTAGAGACAATGATTTTTAAATAACTATTTTTGTTTTTCAAAAGAAAATTTTCCTTCACTTTAAGTCCATTATATATATAGAAAAATAAAAATTGTGAAAAGTAATGTGTTTGAATAAATAATCTAATTATGGAAAGAATACAGATAGTTCAACTGTATTTGAAAGAAATAGTTAATGAATAAAATTAATCCAGTTTATATTTGACAGAAAAGTTACACTTGCTTCAAAACACAATAAAATTTAAATATATATTTTAAAAGTTGTATAAATCAAGATTATTTTTTTTTATTTATTTATTTTTTTTTTACTCTTTTTTTTTCAACATGAAATTACCAAATAAATTTAATTGTTGTTCCAATGAGGTTCCAATTACTGTGCCTTCCACAGACTTATTTCTTCACCATCTCATGGCGCCATCTACAGGACTTTTCCTTTACTTTTTCTTATTCTAGTTTTCTAAGAAAGTAATCAGCGAATCACAATATGAATAGCTTTTCTAGTTCGTTTTAATAAAGCAACAAAAATAATCCACAGTTTTTTAATCCACAATAAATAAGATTCCAGTAGCATCAAAATTCTAAAAAGAAATAAATAGAATGTTTTGGTTATTCTGAAATAAACTTATAAACTCATAAAAAAAAGTCTTTCACTGCTCTTGCATCTTCCCCACCTCAGAAAGCTTTCTCATTCACCACAATATTCAGCTTTTAATTTATAATTAATGATTTATAAAAATCTTACCCATTTTACACCTATATAATTACCTTCTCCTTTCCCTAAAAAAGGATAAACCGTAAACAGTATTAATTGTAATTTTAATACATTCTTTTTTCTGAGTCCCGTAAAGAAATTATTATGAATTTATAAATAACTCTCTTCACCAAAGGAAATTTATTTTAATGACTAAGAAGGCAAAAATTTAAAGCTTTGTTGAAATTTTAAAATTCTACATTTCCAAATGTTGTTTTATACACCTTAAAATATTATCCCTTTCAATGGTTTATAAGAATACTACAATTAAAATTTAAAGTTTCAAATTTGTATCCCCTAATTTTTACTCAACTAAATATTTTATGGTAAATTGCTCAACTATGACCTTATTTTTTTTTTCTTCATAATTTTTGAAGTGTATAAGCTGTTCTGCATCCGAAAACATACCATTAATACTGCGATTTTAATGAATTATAGATAATTATTCAATTGTATTTAAAACAAATAAAAGAATTGACATTATTCGTTACATGACATATTTAACACTTGTGTTTTCTGAAACTTTTAATTTCATAAAATGTTTGTTAATAGTAAAAACAAAAATAAAACTCCTAAAAAAATTGTTTTAAAAATATTATCATATGCATCATATATTAAAATTTTATTAATATTAATTTTCTAATTAAATTATCCAAAATTTCTTTTTTATCGATTTTTGAGTCAATATGTCACAATTTACTTCATTTTCTAAATTAATGCATTGATTTTTAATTGTATGAAGTTTAAAATAATATATATTTTATCCATATAGCAAACCAAAAATTTGAGTAGTAAAAAGTTTGATTTTTTCTTGAAGTTTATATATTACTAGCAAATGTCAATTTTACTTTGTCCTATATTGCTTTTGTCTTATAGTGCTATTTTTCCCATTATCCTTGTGACGGATCTATACGCGACTCTACTATTCCTTGGAGATTCTTTTGGGGGAAAATATTTTATTTTTTCCAACTTTCGCCGAGTAAGAAAGCGTGATTATGCAAATGAAGTATATTATATAAATTCTGTATTCCGAGTTTGAAGGGTTGGCAAAGAGTTGGCAAGTGAGTTAGCAAGTTAGCTGGCGTGTTAGTTGGTTAGTTGCAAAGTGAAGGATTAAGTGCAATTGGAGTTTATCATTGAAAGTTTACTGAGAGAGGATCAATCGACGAGGATTAAATCCAGATAAAGATCGCCTTCAAGGTTCAAGCGGAGGAATCATCTTCATAAAAGTACAGGTATCGTGATCCTTATATAAATAGAAATTAGCTTATTAGTGTGCGACGTAGTTTATATTGAGCGTGTTTAAGCTATCGTGAAATCAGTTGAGGGTCCGTATTATAATCCCCGTGCTATTGAATCTCACTTCCACTTTCTACTATCTGATCAGTTATCTTAATTAGATTGTTATTGTGTCTGATTGATAATTTGGTGTCAATAAATTAATTAGAGTGAAACATGTCTGTTGATTATTCAGTTTCTCCCACACACCTGGCCGGTAGACAAGGGGAAGCAGAAACCGTCCAGCATTACATCCTCATGTTGCAGCTCGCGTGAAATACCTGTCATATGAATGATGCCCGATGGGAAAAGAGGTTTGGTACCCCTGATCTAGGAGGTGTTGTCTGTATACGCCCCTGTGCGTTTCAATTTATATATTGTACATTTTAAATGTGATTAGTAATTTTGTACGTTGAAAAATAAATGTAATTAATTTCCAATTGAATTAACATAATGAAATTATCTTCAGAATGTATTAATGAATATATGCAATACTTCTCGAGAATTTATTAAAAAAAATATTTTTGGATATTTTTTATAACTAAACAAAAATATAGCATAAAATTCGAAAACGTGCTTTATTTCCTACAAATTCGAAACATCTCAAATGTGGAATGATGTTTAGTATCAGAATTATAAAGACATTTCTTATAAGATTTTGCCATAAAATATAGAATACCGCTAACCTTCTGAAGACATAAAATTTTGAAACAGAGGAACATGTACAGAAATGTTTTAAGGCATCCGACTAATTGCGAGAACTTTTTTTTATAGGAAAATGAAGATATAGGGATTTTTTTTAGATTTAATTAGTACATTTTAAGAAAAATATGCTAAAATTTAGAAGAGAAAATAAATTATTATTACTAAAATGGGGAAAAAATTGGTAAAAATTTATAAAAAGTAACATAAATGCGGCCCTTTACCAAAAGCCTATACCAAAAGTTTATGAACAAATTTTCAATTTTTCAATTCTGATGTGTTGCAATGTTACTCATTGTTGAAATAACTTTCAGCTATATATATATATAAAAGATATTTTAATTTTTTACGAAAACTAGAGCACTTTATCTTAGTTATTATATAAAATTGCTTAGAAAACAGTGATTATATTAACGTAAGGGACTGTAAATTTTGTAATAAGACTGTGATAAATTTGAAGGTTAAAACACTTCTACTATTATACAGAACATACACAAAAAATTCCAGTTAATTATATTCGAAACCTTTTTAGCAATCGCTCTCCCCGTTTGAGCATTTAAAAGAAAACTAAAACACTTGTAGTTTTGTTACAGTGAACGGAAAATAATGAATTTGGTATTTTTATAAAGCTAATAAGATGGCATATAAAATAAAATCATAAAAAAAATTACCAATTTTTGGTCAAATTCACAATTTTAGGGTAGTGGGATACCTTAAGTCGCCGGGTGATTACTCTGTAAAAGAGTTATTTAATTTACATAATCATACTCATTCTAAAATAATAATTATTACTATTAAGTTAAAACTGAATGTGCCTTTTCAAATAAGTTTCTGCTTTTTACTCTTTTGAAAGCCATCATTTTCTTAATTTATTACAGGTAGAAGCCCATTAACTCAAACATAGAGGAAAATGAATAATGAGGTATATTTTACAAGTTAAAATGCTTCGAACTTCTAACACAGATATCACTTTTGAAAAGCGCTGAACAGAGACCTCCTTTGTGTTAGCGGTTAGAAGGCTTTGAATTTCCTGGCCATGACAGCGATATAACTGACAAGGATGCATGAGTTGCCTATGCAGTTTTATTTGAATAGATTTCACTGTGTTGGAGGCTACTGAATGGATTCCCTATGGTTTCATATCTTCAGCAAGCTAAAATTGAAATATTTTAACTTCATTCTTCGCCACTATTCAAATTTACAGACGTCGCCACTTGTTTATTTTCTTTAGTCTTTAATGGAGAGGAAATT
>BMAO01029169.1:0-15590 GCA_019973975.1 Trichonephila clavata
GTCCAAATTTCAAGTCTCTAGCTCCTCGGAAAGTCACACAGTTTAAAATCAATTACAAAATTCCACCCTGACAAACATTAAGAAAGCGTGTTAATAAAAGCATGATAATATTAAGTGTCAATCGTGTTATCCCCTTTTTAAACATATGTTTTAATGTTAATTCGTATCATCACTTCTAAACATATTGCTTTATAAAATTTAAAAAAATATTTAGTAGTTGGAACGTAAATTATTTTTTTTTTCACATGGAGGCTTTTTTTTATTTTCATTTTCAGAAAAATGTTTATATTATGGTAAAAAAATTGCTAACACACCCACCCTCCACTTTCTCAGATACAGAACAATTTTTTTGTTTGTTTTATTTCTATTAACCACAAGTGTTTTTATTCCTGCATATAATTAGCTTCAAATTGAAAACACTCGCTTCAGGTTAGACCTTATTTTTTAGTCGCTAAATCTGAATCAGTCGCCAAATCTGGAAATGATGTATGAAATTAGTCGCCATATCTGGAAAATGGTATACGGAGCTAGTCGCCAAATTTAAAAATGATATATGCAATAAGTTGCCAAATCTGGAAGGGGTATATGGAATTGTCGCCAAATCTAATTATCCTTATTCCTGACGATCCTGAAAAGGACGATGGAACAAAATTATGAAATTATTGTACTGTCATCGGCCCTTGACAAGTGTGCGAAATTTCGAATTAATCCGATATTTTAAGTGGGTAAAAATCGAGTTCTAAGATTCCGTTACATGCAAGTGAAACTTATAAAAGCGTGTTAAAAATACATTTGAGCAAACTCTGTGTATTTATTAAGCAAATGAATTTTAGGTAAAACACTGCACAAATATAGTAAATCAAGTAAATGTGTAATAACCCCATTTGCGCATAGGTTATTGATATTTGGGGGCTCAAGAAAAGATCAGCCATAATCAGTTCAAGTTATAATTTATTATTATGCCACTTAAATTAAGAACCCAGGGTTAGAAATGTACACTTCTACTAAATATACGCTAAAAAGATTACATAATGTTTGAGTATGATTTAATACACTTACTCTTGGAACACTTTGGATGTCTACAGTCAAAATTACCGTAATTCCGTTCTTAGTTATTCAGCCTCCGGTCTTTATAAATATATCTCCGGTCTTTTCTAACTTATTGACTACATGGTCAATTATAAATCTTTGATCATTCCGCAATTACTCGTCCACTAACATTCGACTATCTCCACTAAATAATTTCGCGTATCTAAAAGGCAATGCTTAAATATAATCCTTTATTTGAACAATTCAAGTCTTCTTATTTGAGAGAAAGTTTTCAATAGAGCAACTGTTAAAAATAAATCAATTTACCGTAAGAGGATTATTGATAGGTTTGTGGATAGAAACGATACAAGTATTTGAAATAAACGTCCAATAATTGGCCAATACTTGTCGACAACCTATAAATTTATTATATTTTAAAATAACGCATCTATTTTCTTATTTTCTTTTACATTTTTAATACCAGATTGCTATTAAATTAGTTTGAGTCACTAAACCTTTTCAAGGAGGTCAAAAACTCCCATCAACTTTCGAATACTCTTATCCTTACTTATGCTGATGCAATAGCCAGACGTAAGCTCATATTCCATTCAGTTAAGAAGTACTTTATTCCAGATCTTAATTGTAACCCCATAACCTCAACCACCATAGCAAAATTACGTACAAAACATGTGGAGGCTGGGTCCTTTCTCGGACCCGCTCACTCCCCGGCGCGTCTCTAAGTGTGGGAGGAAACATATCATCACCAACAAAAGCCATAATAACAATTATGTTTATTCAGGACTGACAGACATATAAACAATCACAAGTTTAATTATAAGTAGAAACCTAGGAGTGATTCCCTAATACGTCTATTAATCCTAACACTCAATTCTAATATTCAATTCTAAATAATCTCGGCTATCAGAATGGACAAGAGACGACGAACACTTGCTAACCTCAGGTCGGTACTGAATTTATTTCTTCAATGGTTAATCTAACAATTTACTCTTATAATTTATGTCTATCAAGGCGCGCTAAGTTCGTGAAGTAATTCACCGACGATACTTACGTTATAGCTTGGCAACTCCTTCTCCTTACAATTACAAAATCTATATAGACTTTATATGTCGAACTAATTAACATATAACTATCTCGTGTTTTTCCCGAAGAGGCTGTGAAATAGTATAAATACTGGCCCCAAAGTTTCCCAAGAGGATTAGTATTGAAATCTCGCGGATAGCCCCGTCACAAACACTTTAAAGAGAAGAAAATACACTGATGGCCAAAAGTCATAATACTTGTCCTCACTGTCCCAACATTCGACTCTCTAGTAACCATATTTTAATTGTCCTTCTTTATTGACTAAACTCTACTACATAAATCCAAACCCCACGAACCATCAACTGCTCTATTCGCCAAAGGTCGTCGACATAAGAAGACTGATTTTGACGCATTCGGCTCCATTTGATTTCACTGCATGATTGAGCCTAGAACTGCATGGACAAGTCAACCCAGCGTTTCTCAAACTGTGAAGTAGGAATAGGATAGGAATAAATAAACAAATCTCCTGAAATAAGAAAATCTGCCGCAAACCCTGTCAAGGTTCTTTTATTGCACTCCAAAGCTTTCGGAATAGTTTTATGGATAGCAGTACGCATTAAGGATCGTACTTCGGAAAGACGTATATATACGCCCGGGTGTAATTAACGCACTGCCTGAGCGCGAGACTTTTATATACGCCGGTGGCACTTAAGAGGGAAAAGTCGTATTGTAGCCTTAGTGTCAAAGTATATTATTATTGAATTCGACACATTGTTATTGCATTGGGAAAGGGGGGCACGATGAAAATAATGATTAAATATTGGGTCGCAAATATGGAAAGTTTGAGGAACACTGAGTAAACAACAACTGAGCCACTACACATTCACACACATAAATCATCTTCAAATGTCCGATACATGCATGTTTACTTCAATTTTTCTGCTACATTTTTTCGTAGTTGAGAAATAGAATGATAATATAGCACATATATATTTTCAAATGTTATTTCTAAATTTTAAACTTTTTGAACTTTCAAACTTTTTATTCGATAATGAATTAATTAAAAGGTTGACATTCTAGAAAACTGCTTTCTTTTTAAAATTAATTTAAAAAAAGGAAATTCAGATCAACGAAATGAACAAAAACAGACATGTATTTTATTATAATCTTTTTTACTTTTACAGTTATTTTAAAAAAAGTTAAGTTAATTAGTTCGTTCAAAAACTTCCGCTCTTTTTAAAAGAAGAAGTATTCTCCTTTAATATTTTAATTCGTTAATTATAACATTTCTTTTTCTCAATTATATCTCAGCGAGTTAATTATCATGAACAGTTATGAGATTGAAAATGGTTACTTTTCAACCAGGAAACCAAAGTGATATCTTAATACTTTTCCAACAATAAAGATAAAAGAATTGCATGGTTCATATTTTCTATTTAAAATTAAATGTATTTAATAATGATTTCTTTTTCCTTCCCAGTTGAATTATCTAATAATTACAGAGATGAAGCATAAATAAGATAATATGGCTAGAAATTTAAATATTCATCACAGAGAAGATAAGAATCAAAATAAAGAGAACTTTAGCAGTTTATTTCTTTTACTAATAGGAAATATTATTCGTAGAAAAAAACTGAGACTTATTAAAATTGAGGCTTTTTATTTTTATTTTTCACGAAGGAATTAAAATTAAAGGTGCTTTATATTTCTTTTAAATTTGTCAGCTTGGTTTTTTTGGATAATTTTGAGTTTTTCTTTCGCCTTCATTATATTCGTGTTAATTACAGAAAAGGATTTTATAAAAATAAATACTTTATGTAATTACTTAACTTAAAGAAATCACATGTAAAACGAATACTTTAATTAAAATGGAAATTTCATCATTTTATTTTCCATTTCGATTTTCGTTCTTATCAGAAATATTAAATGATTAAAGAAAGCGAAATATATTAAACAGAAAATTTGTAGTATTAATTTTATGAAAATATCAGGTATTTTTCATTTATTTAATATGTTAAATATCAGAAAAGATTTTCCTCATTTAGATAAAAACTTTAGAGCAAAATGAAATGATTTGAATATTTTGTAAACTTTTTGTAAAAAATACCTTATTATTAAGTCTAATCTCCAGTTGATAAGGTGAAAATTTTTTATTTATTAATTGGAATCTAGTATAGTTCTTTTCTACATAAAAAGGGAAACTTCAGGAGTTAAACTTAATTTTATTATATTTTTAAAATTATTTCCTACTTTGAGATCAATGGCATTTCATGTTGAAGAAAGTAAAATAGTTTTAAAATTTTTAAAATCATTTCTATTATAGTTTGTGAATTTATAATAATACATAAAGTAATACGATAATTGAACTTCCAATTTATTTTTTGGCTCTATATAAGAGTTTAATTAAATCTGATATTATAGAAAGAAGAAATTTCGAAAAACTAAAAACCATTCAAAAATAATTGATTGAGAGTAACTGAATTCATTCGTTATTTCAATAAATGTATTTCAATTTATTAGCTCAGTAACTTTCTTTGAGTGTAAACTTATGAACTTTTATGAAATTGAGATTTATATTTCAAAACAATTAACTTACACGTTACGTGTGGTATTTTTAAATATTTTATTTTAAAGCATTGGAATAGACATCAGGTAGTTTCAAATTGGTACGTTAAAAAAGCCAATGCATTTTAAAAGATTGGTTATTATGCTATAATAACTTAACCTATGCATTTGAAAAGACTGGCAAAAAAATTGAATATTGAATGAAAAGAAAAAAGCTAATTCATCTTGAAGAAACAAAAATGGGGTGCATTTGCATTTAGACAACAGTAACTTAAATAAACTAATTTTAAAAATCATCTAGAAAATCTCGAAAGTTTTCATCTAGCAAATTTTCATCTCGAAAATTTTCACCTCAACTTGAGTGTTAATTAACGTCGCACTGTAAAGCAACACGAGAGATATTGGTGACGGACCTCATTCATTCAAGTGACGGGCACGACACCTGAACTTCACCTGCTTTTCGTATTCCTCTTTATGATTAGAAATGAAAAAAATAAAATTAAATTACCTGACTGAAAGTACAATACTAAGCTATGAGCTAAAAGAAGGATGCAATTCAGAAGCCAGATGCAACTCACCTATTATATGAACGCTTCGGAATAAGCACTCGATCTATTCAAGAGTGAAGATGGTATAAGAGAAGAAATCAACACACAAATACACAAATTTCGCATTTTCGTGCTATTGAAGGAAATCAACTTGAAATACTGGTTATCGCCACAAATAAAACTTAATAGCAAATTACGATCAACAGAAGCTGTTTCAATAGACAAACGAGCTCACAAGGTGATTATGGGATCATACTCAAATTTAAAGTGTAGTACATCCGTTATATCGAAGAGAAATAATCACCTACACCTATGGCATAAATGACACGATGAAGAGAATGCACCAGTCGCACGGAGAGCCAGTGCGACCAGAAAGACATTCGGCATATGACATTCAGATTCCTATCAACTAGTTAGTTGTATGCCAGAGGTTTACACTCCTATCACATGTTAGGAAGACTTATCGATCTAAGCATCCACTCATCGTTCGGAATAAGTGTTGCTGTTGCTTATGCAACCTGATCGACAGTAACATCAGATCAAGGTCTACGAAATTCCTCCTGGCTTTGGTGACATCGGGCATCGAACCCAGGCCTTCCGGTCTGGAGTCCGATGCTCTAGCCATTCAGAATAAGTTGAAGTAACCGTGCAAGCAAGATGGAATGACACAGTCTCGTATACGTGAATACAGTATACAGTGAAAAACACAGTGTCGCATTGACATTGATAATCACTAAGTACGAATCTAGTGCCAACGTGGTATTACGTCAAATTCAACTGTAGCTATAGAATATCATACCACATGATAACACGGCATCATATGGCTTGGAGTGTCATCACGTACGATAGCAGAGCTTCTCTGGTGAGTATTGCCTGCACTATGACAGCCCAGCCATACGGAGATGACGTACTACAGCCAGTATTATTAATCTTTTTCCAAAGCTTATCTGATGTCATTTGCAAGTATGATAAAATCCTACCACACACAAAATGCATCCTTCAACAAATCATTCAAGATTCCTAAATGTTTTTCTTAAAAAATCATTGATTCTTAATCATTCTTCCATCCAACTCATCTGGAAGATGACTGGCTATTGTTTTCGTATACAAGCTTTACTATACTCGGAGAATGAGCTATGATAAATGGTTAGAAGTCAATAATCATCTATCATTCAGACAGCAATTCGTAACTTCACAGACTGTTCCCCTGCGTGTTACTGTTCTGAAACACACACAGGCGACTTAAAATCAATTAATCACGAGGTGTTTATGCTCCCTGTACTGTTGAAACTGGTTGAAATATACATAATTTATTATTCAATATTGTTGATCTTTGTTTGAGGTTCTTTCTCTTTTCATACATTCGGGGCGTAACATAATACTTTCTCTGTCAAGGAATGTATTTAGTTTATATTACGTTTTTAAATTCAAGCATATTACTTAAATTACTTACTTCAATAATAATCAGCTTAAAAAACTGGCTTGATCTAAAGGAAACAGTACAAGTATTTTCAAGAAGAAACATTGAGTAACAAAAGTAACACAAGAGCAGTTAAGAGTTAAAAAATTACTGCTATAAGCTTTAAAGTATTACTTTCAAGTAAAAATCTCTTATAGTTCAAACAAAATTTGGAAATTTCTTTTTAAGTATATGCAAGTGTTAGCAATTTTTTCCTATTATTATTCCGTTTTTTAAGGAGGTAGAGAATCAACATTAAAATAAAAAAAACAATGCAAAATCTTAATAGATATGCATGTGTACAGCATTCAATAGCTAAGTGTGTATCTGTAAAAGAAAAAAACAAATATCTAATTGTTATATTTGTTAGAAATCATAGAGATTCCTTGATACAGGAATACAAACTAGATCAGTTCGGAATCTCACTAGAACAGCATTTATGTTAAAATTAATAATTCCGATCCAATAGAAAATTTATTATAAACTGTAATTATTATAATTGCAATTACTAAAAATGTCTTGTAAATTTACTAAAAGTACATTTACAAGAGAGTAAAAAGAGAAATTCTAAAATTTTGCAAGAATACCTGACTTTTTAAAAGAGGAAAAGACAGTGTTCCTTTTTGTAGTATTTTTGAGAAATAATTTTTTTTGCATGCCTATTTCTTGTTCTCTAATGAATAATCACAAAAATTGCTAAAAAGTTTTTTTTCCTTCTAAAATTTATCAATATTGTATGCATTACATACTATCAACCATCTTCATTTCATTGTATTTATATGAATATTCGTTTTATTGATTTCCCAAAAGTATTCATTTCATTGCATTTATGTATGAATTATTTCCATTCCATTCATAAAATTATACATTTCATTGCATTCATGATAGTATCCACTTAAATGCTTTTGTATAACTATTCTTTCCATTGCATTTATATATAAAAGTATCCATTCCTTTACACCTAAATTTAAAACAAATTTAAATCTTAAATTTTATGTACTGCTTCTAATCCTTTCATAAAAATCATTTAATTAATGTATTTTTATTTTTTCTTATGAATATGTACAAAATTCACTCCATATAGTTTTAAACATATTTTATTTATAGAAAAACTCTTACAAGAAATGTGCAAAATACTACACCAAATATATGTTTTATCGTGACTAAGTAAATTATCTTTCCACGATCTTTAATAACTATAGCACAATCACATTCAAATACCTCAAATCTAAAAAAAGAAGGATAATTACTCTCTCTATGAGATTGGTAGTAGCTTAATTCAATAACATACATTTCCAATAATCCTTGTTTTTTGGTCTAGATTACTAACGTACGACAGCTATTCCATGATTGTGTTCTTTATATTGAACTTTTCTTCAGCACTGAAGAAGTTACTATAAATCCACTAGGGCAGATAATACAGACCCAGGATCGTTAGACAATTCATAGAATTAAGGATACCAGCAGACAATTTATATAATTAAGGATTACCAGCAGACAATTTATATTATTAAGGTTTACCTCGGCAAACAATTTATGAAACGGAGGATTAGCTGTAAATAATCCATAGAATTGAAGATTATCAGCAGGCAGTTTATAGAAATAAATATTATGAAATAGATAGAAATAAAAATACACAATGAACTTGAAATTTCTTGTAGAAGATATCTTCATGTATATAAACCGATTATGTTTTATAAATTTTATTTATAGCTAATTTTATTTTATTTTTAAAGAAATAAGTAAATGTGATTATAAATTTTTAACATAATAATAATAATGATTGTTAATTATATGCTTGTAAATTGTTAATTATACGCTTATTCGGAAAAATATTAACTTGGGTTTTGTAAATTTTAGAATTTTAGTAAGGATATTAGAGAGAAAGAGAGAGAGAGAGGAAAGTTCAAAATAATAAAATACATTAAAAAATGTTTGAAACTTAATAAATTAATATTTTGAATAATTTAAATTAATTTCAAAAACAGTGTTTGTGTCAATATTTCTGAGCATGATTAATGAAAAAATGAAAAATCAAGAAATTATTAAATTTAAAACTCAAACATTAAATTAGCGTCTACGAAGAACTTTTAAGAATTATGCGTGTTTTCAAGTCATTGAAGTAAATAAAACCGAACATTTCAAAGAAAACTATAATAAAAAATGAAAAAAAAAAAAAAAACCATTGAATTAAAAATATGAGAACCTAGGTGCAAATGTGTTTTCGAATATTTAGTTATAATTTGATTGCACACATGTGTTGGTTAATTGGAATCATTTACTTTTATCGATATGTAGTCAACATATTATTTAAAACAATTCTTGATGTAAGATACATTGAAAATAGTGCGGTATAATACAACAAATATATGTTTGTCATTGACAAATAAAGGTGAAATAAATACTTAATTAAGTGAAAATTTAATCTTTAGTAATTCGGAACCATTTATAAACATTTGTGTAGACATTTTTCATTATGAATAAAAGAAGATACTTATTCATTTTTCTTAAAAGTTGTCGAATCTCAAGGCAGAACAGTCGTAAAAATTTTTTTATATACATAGTTCTAAGCCAATCGTATAGCCCAGTGGTATTCATTTTTTCTGCTTAGCCTTATACATATGTTAGCTATTTTACGCAGGTCGCAAACATATGATGGATATTTCACGCGGGCCGCAAACATGTGACGGCTATTTCAACCGCAACATGAGGATTCATGGAGGGGGGGGGAAGAAATACTTTCAGACTAAGATAACATAGAAAATTTAAAATGTGGAATTTGATTAAAATATTAAAACTCCTATTTCGCTTTTTTAATTATTATTTTTTATTTTTATCTCATGATTTTTCTAAATTTGCAGCATTTAAGAATCACTCTTTCACAATTTCTGCATTAGTAAATGGTTTCATATGTTTACCAATGATGTAACAAATTTCATTGGGTGCTTTTGTTATCGCTGTGACATTACCACTGACAAAACACTTTTTTGTTGTTGTAAAGATTATTCAAGAAAGCCAATTTATCATCTCTTTAAAGAGATCTTCGTGGGAAAGTGTCATTGAATGATTCCTGTTTATTGAAATTTTAAAATTCCCTTTCGTGACAAACCATACAATTACTGAACCTGCTTGTTTTTCACTACAAAATATAGTCAACTTACCAATCGTCTCGAAACAATCTATTTTCTTCGAATAATTTTTGCTTGCAAAATATGAAAGATAGTTAAAAATTAGTTTCACTCATAAAATGATCGCTACTTCACAATTGTCTATTATTACTATAATCAGAATAAAAATATTAATTCGTACCCACACGACATTGACAGTAAAAAGAAATATTAATAGATTTGATTTTTTAACAAAGAATTGTCCACCTAATTTTCAGAAATTAATGAATTTCTCAGTGCAATGCGCCATGACCGGACCAATTAAAATGGTCCGGTGGGCCGCAGATTGAGTACCGCTATTATAGCGTCACGTGCTTATTAAGCATGTAAATCCAGGAAATACTTTAAAAGCGAAATAAATTAGTTTGAACTGGGCCTCTTTTAATTGTCTTTGTATTTATATATATGGGAATGAAACAGTTACGGCCACTAATTGTGGAATCTGTTAAAAAATATTATTTTTTCCAAATAAAGATTCTTTTTATATTATTGAAAATTAGACCTAATTATTTTCTCAATTTCCCCATATTAACTTCCTTTGTGAGAAGATATTACCATCATAACAATAAATTTTCTATTCGTAAGAGCCAAATAATTTCAAGTAACAATGCTAACCGCGCTGGAATTAATTTTCCTAAGTAGTTTTCAAGGACTGCATTAAAGCATAGTTAAGAAGAGACGAGGAAATTGAATACTTATGCCACCGAAACAAACGCTCTACTTCAGATTATTATTCTTATATAACAATACATCTTTTATTATTCTAATCTTTAACCTTCTTTTAGAGTACCACATTGTTTAAACTCCTGACTCCTAGTTGAGCATACTTCATTCCATTAAATTCTAAAACTGCTCATCTGTTCTTTTTAAAGCTTGTCAAGCACAAATGTTTAAAAGGCGCCAACAAGAGGAGAATAAAGAGGATAAGGTGTCGAAGAGTGTTAATTTCAAAAGCCTTTATTAATTCTGACAGAAACAAAGAGAACGAAATTATTGGAGTCTCAGGGATATTAACTTTGTCTCGAGAGCTGAATATATAAACAATTTTCAAATAGATATATTTCTTTAAAATTAAAATTAAAGAATTCGAATCTCTTAAGCATTATTTATTAAGGCTTCGAAAAAGTGTAAAATGTTTAAAATATAATTACAATTTTTAAAATTATAAGCATATGAAAGTAAGAAATATTTCTGTAAGAAATATTTATTAAGTTTTACGTTTTTCTAAAATAATAAATCTAATTACAAGCAATAAATTGATATATAAAGTTAAATGTGTGTGTCTCTTTATTACACTGTATCTATTTTTATATAAATAGAATAATAAATAATGTTTTTTTAAAAAAAAAAAAAAATTGCATATTTAATTTTTTTTAAAATAATCTCAATATTTTTCAAACATTTTGAAATACATATAAATATTTAATGCTAAAATTAAGTAGGATTTAAAGAGTAAGGTACATTTTATAATTCTTTAAAGTTTTATACATCAAAGGCTACTGTTTTAGCAAATAGCATGCGCAGCGTAAGAATTACTTAGTATTTATTACAGAAATGTTTCCTATTTTCATACGCTCTTATTATTTTTTAAATAATGATTATATATTAAACATTTTGTACTTTTTTGAAGCCTTAATCCATTATAAATGATGTGTAAAAATTCGAATTATTTAATTTTAATTTCAAAGAATTATATCTATTTGAAAATTGTTTATATTTTCTGCGCTCGAGACAGTCCTGAGACCTCTTAACTGAAGGACTCGTTGGATAATGCAGAGCTAAGTTGTAAATGTGTTGAATTGTATTAGAGATGATAACATTTAAAGAATTATGATATAATTTCAATTGTGCAACTTGTTTAGAAAAATGCGATTCCAATATGTTGTTTCCTGGTTTAGCATTTAGAATTAATTAGGAGTTATTGTTGACTCCCGCTATTCATTAAACCTATAAATAGTGTACTTGAGCATTTTTAAGCATATGTATGAATAATTGTTTTCAAATAAAATTATGCTTAAAATTTTAATCGCAAAAGTTATCGCCGTTGCTAATATTTATCAAATTAAAACCTGCTTTGTAAGTTTTAAATCATTTCCAAAGAAATTAAATAAAAATGCTTAGATTTATTATTGAATTTGTCAAAAGCATTCTATTTAAGAGAATTTATATAGACTTTAAATTTTGAGAACATGATTTGTAAATTATCAACGGAAAATTAATTTTAAATAGAAGTTTTGAATATTATTACCAAAATTAAGCTTGATTATCTCTGAATTTGTAAATTTATTTAATTATGAATACAATGATTATGTAATTCAAATGATAACAATAAAAAAATACAATTTGAGTATAGAAGTGTGTTTTCTTAAAACTAGTGAATTACAAATTTGAGTTTTAAATCATGTCACATTATGCAATTTTTTTATTGAAAATTATAAACGAATGTTGGTTACTTTTCTCAAAGCTTATCAAAATACCTCTTTAGATCCCTGTGAGAGAGTGGTTCACAGAGTAGAATTTAAAATTGAAATAATTTAGAAATGTTCTTAATAATGAGTATTTATGCGATAATTACCTTAATAAAAATACTGAAAAGGGAATATAAAACACTCTGAGCAATCAAGCATGTATACATACTTATACAATTCTTGAATTATATTAGATTTTATTGCATTACAAATAAGTAAATTCATTAATTACTGACAAGTAATTAAATTACTATTACATATTGTATGTTACAAATTGCAGAAAATTATAAAATCTTGAGTAGATGTATCGAAGAAGTTTCTATTAGCTAGTAAAAATTCAAATAATTCGTTGAATTTCTTTTCACTTTTATTGATATTATACTCATCGCATTAGGACAAAGAATAAATCATCGATATTGTTCTTAACTTGTTAAAACTTTTAAATTAGACTTCTTAACAGCTTAATCTGAAAGGTTGAGTGGAACTAGTTTGATATCATTGGAGCACCAAGCGCTGCTAGGCGCAATATAGGAATCACGCCAAGCAGCGCATGTTGTAGCTGGAATGGAATCTAAGAAGGCAGCCTAGCGGTTACAAATCGTCAGGAAAATAATTTTAAAGAATTGTTTTTTGAAATACACTAAATTATATTTTAAGTGAAGAATATATGAAGAGATTGAGAGTAACTAAGATCAATAATTAAATAATGAATATCAATACAATATAATAAAAAGTTACGTACGAATAATAATATAATGATGTATATAATAATCTTATAATATAATTTAATAGTTATTGCATATAATGTTCATATAGTATGATTTAATAGCAATTATTATTTATAATAAAAATTATAATATAATTTAATTGTAATTATAAAAAAGAATACTCATCGTAATATAATATAATAAAAATGATAAATAAGAATACTCATATAACATAATAATGAAAAATAAATAACAAAATAATAGTTATAAATGAATATAAAATAATTATTATAAATACATAACGCAAAAAAATAATTATAAATAAATAACATAACAATAATTATAAATAAATAACATATGTAATAATATTTATAAATAAATAACATATGTAATATTATGTATAAATAAATATAATAAAAACAGTTATTATTAATAACGAACATGATTATTATTTATAATAATAATTGTATTTTATATCATATGCTCTATTAATAAAATAATTACATAATATATATTAAAATTAATAATGAATACACAAATTAAAAAGTACTGAAAACTTGCAATATTTCAAAAATTGCAAGTTCCTTCTACGAATTTAATGGAACAAGAAACGTTCAAAAAAGAATTTTAAATTAATAAAATAAAGTGAAAATAGACGATTTATAGCAATAATTTAAAGTACAGCACTCATTCTTTAAAAAACATTATCCTAATACTCACCCATGATATTAGAAATATCCGTATATATTCAAAAATAGCACAAAATAAAACAGAAGACTGAAATATAATGAGCAAATGCAATGAAAATGGTTAAATTTTTAAAGAAATCGAATTAAAATCGTCTGAAATAAATAGGGTTACCACTGGAAAAAAACCAATAAAATTTACTTCTAATATACGTTATGTCCATGGAAACCACATCGCCAGACGATAAAAATATCAAGGTAACCATATTGTAATGTTATCGCCCATCCTGGTTAACATAAACACTAATTTTGCGACCGATTGGGCAAAAGTTGGATTATGTGGCTTTAGTTTTTCAACAAATCACTGTTTATAATAAAGTATGAAAATTAGATTGAGAATTCTCTTTCTTGGACTGATCTGAATGATTTGATGTTTTCCAGATATAACTTCATCTTCGAAAGAAGCTACACGGATATCCAGATTCTTGTTTCTTCAGGCCATTGTGCAACACTGGAAATATAAAGTATGGAGTTTCGAACTGAGGTGTAGAACTTACTTCTCTGTTGAATGAGATCTGTGCCACGTTGTTTCAAATCTCGAATTCCACCTGTGATGTACCAAGGGAATAAAAGATATCTCTATCACTGTCTGGCTACTAGATTGTAATATTTTGATTGTAGGTTGATAGGTTGAGCTACAGTTCATGATTTGCTGATTTTCATTATTATTATTTATAATTAAGGAATAAGTTAATTAATCCGTTAATTAATGAATCAATTAATGAATCATGCATTAAAATAATTAATTTCATGTAAATATAGTTAATAAATTTGCTGTTCGAAAAACTTCTGTTTTGCTGAATTGTACACTTCAACAGTGTAGGAATCGAATGCTGAGATTAAGTTGCTTTTAAAATGGACATTGTGGCATAACAGGATGGCAGAATGTATGTCTGAGTGGAAACTGCATTTATTGAAAGGAAGATGAACACGAATAGCTTAAATGTTTGGCTTAGAAGACGTACAGATTCATCTGAAAAGTTTAATTTGCATACTGTTACAGAATTATGAATGAGTTAGTTTTCATCGCAAAGGACTTTTTGTGTGTATTTGGGATTTAGTTGCTTTGGAATTCTTTCATACTACGTTTCATCTTGGACTGTTATGTTATATAAATAGGGTAAAACTCTATGATTATTATTTCACATTGTATTCATTGGAAAAACAACAAGAAAATTTATAAATAATATTAACGGAAATATACTGTCAAGATTTTTCGATTGATTCATTATATAATTTATTTATTTTTTATACAAAAAAAAAACTGAATTGATTTACTCATATTTTTCAGTAGTTTCATCTCTTGAGAGAATAAATACTTTCTCAATCTACGATCAAAAAGGCTTCCATTTTTAATACCATCTCATTTACTCCAAGAATTCGGCATCCCCCGACATTCTTTTACAATAGTTAATTAAATTCTGATCTTATTTGTTCAATTTTCATCAGTTTTAAGGCCACGTTTAATTACAGATTATACTGGTGAGCTAAAGCGGAAAGTTCTTTATTAAATTCTTGTCGGTAATGTGGAGTCTAAGAATTGAAATAACCTGTTGATTGTACCTGGCGTTTCCATGGTAACACAGCTGTACAGAATAATTGCTGCTCGTTTCCATGGCAGTGATCTGGAATCGCCCATTCTATGCGATATCTTATACATAAAAGGCATAAAAAGGTGATTGGATTGCGTTTCTTAATTAATTAAATAAATTATACTTTTTAAGAGAAAAATGGCGCTTTCAATGTGGAATTTACGTTGAAAGGAATGCAGTATTATTTAATTTTTTTTCCATAGCATGCGTTTTAAGCATTTATCATGCAAATATATATTTTAGTTTGAGAGAAATATTAAAATAGGAT
>BMAO01029170.1:0-21321 GCA_019973975.1 Trichonephila clavata
TTTAATTGAATGGTCAACTTTCGATAATTTCACCCGCAGCCCGCTGAGGGTGAGACGTTGATTGTTTATATTTTAGATTGGTTTAATTTAATTGAATGGTCAGCTTTCGATAATTTCACCTGCAGCCCGCTGAGGATGAGACGTTGATTGTTTATATTTTAGATTGTTTTAATTTAATTGATAGGTCACGATTGACAATTTCACCGCAGCCCGCTGAGGGTGAGACGTTGATTGTTTATATTTTAGATTGGTTTAATTTAATTGAATGTCAACTTTCGATAATTTCACCCGCAGCCCGCTGGAGGGTGAGACATTGATTGTTTATATTTTAGATTGGTTTAATTTAATTGAATGGTCAACTTTCGATAATTTCACCCGCAGCCCGCTGAGGGTGAGACGTTGATTGTTTTATATTTTAGATTAGTTTTAATTTAATTGAAATGGTCAGCTTTCGATAATTTCACCTCGCAACCGCTGAGGGTGAGACGTTGATTGTTTATATTTTAGATTGGTTTAATTTAATTATATAGTCCACGATGACAATTTCACCGCAGCCCGCTGAGGGTGAGACGTTGATTGTTTATATTTTAGATTAGTTAATTTAATTGAATGGTCAGCTTTCGATAATTTCACCTGCAACCCGCTGAGGTGAGACGTTGATTGTTTATATTTTAGATTGTTTTAAATTTAATTATATATGTACGATTGATAATTTCACCCGCAGCCCGCTGAGGGTGAGACGTTGATTGTTTATATTTAGATTGGCTTTAAATTAATTTCTTTCACATATAGCCAACAGAATAAAAACAAATTACCACAAATAGCAATGAATATTGAAGTTATTTAATGGACATAAAATGAATGATATTCCATGAAAAAGCGTGCAAAACCGAAGAGCAATCACACCTGAATAAATAAAATAAATAATTAATATGTTTAATTCAACGCTGCCCCAGGTACAATTTAATTACACGACCACGTCACGCGCCCTGTGGTGTTGTGATATTAGCGTGGCTTGTTTTTTTTGTTTTTTATTAACCACCGCAGAGGTGGCAGGAATACTAAACAGTTTCGCGGACCAAATACGGCCCGTTAAGTCTTAAGGACAGCCAGGAAACGTAATTATAGACAAGAAAATGCTCATTGCAATTGAGTTAGCATATATTTGTGAGCATTTTTTCTCGCATGAAGATCAACAAGAGTATATATAAATACAAGTTGGCTGACATAAACTTGCCAGCTGGATGAGAAAGTTTAATAAGAAATCTTGCTCCTGATTAAAAAAAAAAACTTGTAGAAACTCTGATGGGGTATATTTGTCTCCTTAAACTGATTATAAAAATTAAATATGCTTGTGCGTACAGCTGCAGATGATATATAGCACAATAAATGAATTAAATACAGCTTACAGATGATATATACAGATATATATATATATATAGCACAATAAATAAATTGAATACAACTCCTACTTTATATTGATCGATTTTTATGGTGCAATTTATACCTTTCCTTGAGATGCAAAGTTAAATAATGAATGCTGTCATTTTAAAAAGGTGCGTCCTTCCGATATTCACCGCTTCCACAATTCGGCCCTCAAGCCAAAACAATAGCCCACTCCTGTATTTACATAAATAATGACCTTCAATATACTACAAGAAAAATGCCCTAAGCCCACACACATTTCATGAAGAATTGATATATAACTACCTAAATATTAAATTACCTACTATGCACGCAATATTACATGATATACTTTATTTACAACCTTAAATACTTAAACCTTAAATACATAAAGGAAATTTTATCTACTTGAATATTAATACCACTTTTATTGAAGGATATACATGAGCTACACTATTCGAAAATTACATGAATAAAATGATATAAACTATTTAATACTATATACTAATATCCCAAGCCATTTGAATATTACATGAAGATAAATATGATTACTATACATTGTGAGATCTTTAACACAGCACACAACATTAAGTTATTTACACGAAAAAGAAATTATCTTAACTACTTAAAACATAATATAAATTATTGTTATAAAGTGTTTAAACATTACATGATGAAATCATCCTTATATTACAGTAATAAAATTGTCTAAGCTATTTCACAGCATTCCATATTAGAATTGTTGCCAGATCGTCCGATGATGTCTCAGAAGTTTCGAATGTGAATGGATAAAGAGAGAGAAAAATATATATATCAAGAATTCTACAGCATTAATGAAGAAGTACGAGTTTTTCTAAAACAGAGAGAGATTTTTATGACTGCAGTTAGAAATTTAAGAACATAATAATTTATATAAAAAAAAATACTTCTACGAGAATTTAAATACAAAAGTGGTCTACAGCTTTCAAAGAAAGTACTGTACAAGTCAGCCTGTCTGTAATCCAATTGATAAATGATAGATGACCTACAATCAAACATCCAGTCATACTATCTGTTTTTAATAATTTCAAACAAGATATACACGTTTTAAAAAATTGCAGAAAAGTATCCTTCGAAAAGAAATAACAACCGACTTTTATTACCGAGAACAGTGAGTCGGAAAAAAAAAATGTATTTGCTGCAGCAGTAATTCTTTTTAACTTTTTTCTATTCCGTATATATCCCTGCGCGATAATCTTCAATATATTGCATCTTTATAAACCCAAGGCAAAAAGGCTTAAAGCATCAGGCTGGTTAAAAATAATGATTTTCGTCAAAAAGATTGAAATTTATTTTTTTTAATCTACTTTTGTAGCTTGCTTTTAATAAGCATTTTAAAAATACCTTACTCTGAATGAGTAAAATTTGAAGATAGGTTACAGCTATTTTTCTAAAGGTGGTTAACCTAATGAAATCGGTTCATTTTAAATAGCGGTAGGTCTCTTCAGTAGCGCACGCAAAAATATTTTCAAGGGGAGAGTCCATGGTCCAAAGTTCCCCAACTCGTATCATACCTCAAGACAACACCTATTGATTCGTCTGATTTTGTTAACAAAAAACAGTAAAAAATAAATTGTGAACAACAAGTACTGAATTAAAATTTACATTATATATAAATAGGATTATTATCAATCGAAAAAAATTCAAGGGCTTTGGGGGGGGGGGTCCGGACTTTCAGGACACCCTCCTAGTGTGCGCCACTGGTCTCTTTGATTTTTACCCGCAAAATACGATTCGTTATTCAGTTAAGCGAATGAATTTTCCCGTTTAGTAAACTTAATATCAATTTTTAATAGTTTCACTTTCAAATTGGCAACAGTAACTTCATTGCAGTGTGTGTTTTCATTTAGAAAAGTTGATATCTTTTTCATTTGTTGCGTTCAAAGTTAAAGCTTTAAATCTTTATATTGGTACTTTTATATTACATATACTAATTATTTCTGGTTCTAATTTGATATCAGTACGCTATGAGCCAAGTTGGATTCCTTCTAGGTAAAAATGTCTTATAACAGTTATTCTAAAGAATGTTGGAGAAGCCACATTATTGATTTAAAGATTATAAATGTCTGTTTTTTTTCCATATTATATGCCACCCTTCTTGCCATTCAACTGCATTAATGTTTATTGAGGACTCGAGGTTTGGTCTGTGCTCCAATTTCGCATTGAAATGTAAAAACTGATCTTTCGTAAAAGGCTTTTCCATTGCTGAAAAAGTTGGAAAGAACTTTCTTATTATATTCATATGTGCTTTGTGTCCTTGTCATGAAACTTGTGGGTAGAGAAACAGGAAAAAAACTGTGTTTAACACTAAGTCTACCATTTCTTTCAACATTCTCTTTTCAACAGAAAAAAAAAAAAAAACTTTTAAAGTGAGTGCTATTTGTTGCAGAAGAAAACATGAAAAGGATAGAAGTGACAGAAATGAAGCAGTAAGAACAACATAATATCAACTTTAATATGTCACAGGATGGAACGGGGCTATTCCTCTTTTAATGACTGCACAACAGTTACACATCCATCGAAACTGGCAAAATGTAGAACACTGAAATTTGCAGGTTATTACAATAAACGACTACAGAAAACCTACATAAAAAGTATTAAATTGTTAAAAAATATTCGAATTAGAAATTTAATTTTTACATATTTTCAACCTTTCAATTGAAGGAATTTTGTCATAAGGCGATTATCACATTGTGGGTTACTTCAAGCAATTACTACAATAAGCCTTCCTAAGATAAATATCCAATTATTACTAAAAAATAATCGAGATAGAAATTTAATTTTATATGTCTGTAACTTTTCAATTGAAAGAATATAATCACAAAGCCTTTATCTTTTTCATAATGAAGGTTACTTCAAGCAACGGCTACAGAAAGCCTTCCTAAGTGAAATATCCAATTATTACTAAAAATAATCGAGATAGAAATTTAATTTTTATACGTCTGTAACCTTTCAATTGAAGGAATTATGTCATACAGCGATTGTCTTTTCCATATTGAAAACAGCTACAGAAAGCCTTCCTAAGCGAAATATCAAATTATTACAAAATATATACGAGATATAAATTTAATTTTTATATGCCTGTAACCCCTTTCAGAAGATGGAATTTGCCTCATCTCTACCTTTATCTTCTTCAAACTGTGGGTTACTTTTAACTACAGCCTGCAAAAATCCTTTCGGAACGAGACATCATGGTTTTAACTATTACGAAAAATAATCCGAGATAAAAAATTAATTGTTCCTAACATTACGAAAGAAGGAATTTCCGTCACCCTTGCCTTTATCTCCTCCTTACTGAGGTTACTTTAATCTACAGCCTGTAAAAATCCTTTTCAAAGGTGGCATCAAAGTTTTAATTATTACTAAAAATAATCACGAAAAATCTTAATTTGCCCTTAACTTTTCAAAAGAAGGAATTTCCATTATTATTGCCTTTATCTTCTCCTTACTGCCGGTTGCTTAAATCCACAACCTGACAAACGAGGCCTAAAAGTTTTAATTATTACTAAAAATAATCGAGAGAGGAAATCTTTAATTGTCCACAACTTTTCAAAAGGAGCAATTTATTGCCTTTACCTTCTATTTACTGCTAGCTGCTTTAATCTACAATCTGCAGAAATCCTTCTCAAACGAGGCATTAAAGTTTTAATTATTACTTAAAATAATCGAGAGAGAAAATCTTTAATTGTCCCCAACTTTTCAAAAGGAGCAATTTATTGCCTTTATCTTCTCCTTACTGCCAGTTGCTTTAATCTACAACCTACAGAAATCCTTCTCAAACGAGGCATAAAAGTTTTAATTATTACTAAAAATAATGGAGAGAGAAAATCTTTAATTGTCCGCAACTTTTCAAAAGAAGCAATTTCCCTTATATTGCCTTTATCTTCTCCTTACTGCCGGTTGCTTTAATCTACAACCTGCAGAAATCCTTCTCAAACGAGGCATAAAAGTTTTAACTAAAAATAATCGAGAAAGCAAATCAATTGTCCGCAACTTTTCAAAAGAAGGAATTTCCCTTATTTTTGCCTTATCTTCTCCATATTGCGGATGGCTGTAATCTACAGCTTGCAAAAATCCTTACGAAATGAGGTTTTAATTATTACTAAAAATAATCGAGAAAAAAATTTTTTGATTTGTCCGTAAATTGTTCAAAAGATTGAATTTTCTTTATCTTTGCCTTTACCTTCTCCAAACTGCGATTTATTCTTCATATCTAGAACTTTCCGAATAAAAAATTAACAAACTGATGCAGTTAACATCATGTTTTAAAGGATGAATTGATATGCAGAATAAATTTTATCCAAATATCTCGGTTATTTGTTAGTAAAATTTAAAACTTTACGATATTCTACGTACCTCGAAAAAAAAATGACCTTTTTAAAAATAGCAATGTAAAATTTTTAAAATCGAGTATACTTAAGCAACTGTTTTTGCTTTATTACTCGTGTATGCGTATAAATCAGTCATTTACATCAATAGATAGGCTAACACCAATCAAACGAGTTTCGTTTAATGATGAAAGAACATCTGGTATTTTTCACTAAAGAACAAAAAATTAAAAGAAACTAGTTTTTCTACATTCCTGTTTCGTTTAATAGTTTAAACAAAGACTTCGCTTTCACATAAGCTAAGGGCCGCGGTAGCCTAGTGGTCAAGGTAATGGACTCATGGCCAGCTTTTCATGAGATCGAGCTTTGAGCGACTGAAGACCTACCTGTAGGGGAGCGATGCACGTTAAATCTGCTGAAACGTCCCCTGTTGGTGTGGTGTGGCAATTACGAAAGGGAGGTCTCAATTCTGGTGTCATTTTGTCATTTGACCTCGGTTCAAAATTACGAGGTCCGTCGCAAACGCCCTCGAGTAGCTGAAACAGACGACGTTAATATTCACTCACTCTGAAGCACAAGTAATATGAATTCTGAACAACTGTTAAACCATGCTGCGCATTCAGTGAAACCACGTGCCTGAACATAAAACTATATCCTAAAACTAAATAAACTTACCAGTAAAAAAATAAGGATGCATACTTAATAATAATGCATAAAAAGTACAATCTTATAACTGTCCCCATATTTTAAGCAGCAAAAAATTCTGTACTTATTAAATGATTTGAAAATGTCAATTCATTAATAAAAAATCATTTAACATGAATATTAATTACTATAAAAGTAATAATTTTCGCATGAAATCAGTACAACTGAAAAAAAAAATACTTTTCTTAACGAAATCAAGTGCTCAGAGAACTACTATTCAAATTTAAAATAAAATAAAATATAAAGCAATCAAAAACTCAGTGCAAGTTTATATATAGTATAGCAATTAATTTTAATCATTAGAAAGTGTACCAGTCCTTAAAGGATTCAAATTTAAGCTGAAAATAACAAAATCTTTTTAATTTTCTTTTTTGATGATTATTTTTTTGTATTGTTCTGAAAGAATTACACTTAACATTTTCAGAGAGATAAATTTTAGTTCAGAATAATGTTATTCTAATATTATTTCCGATGTAGTAGTTGAGTTGATGATAATGATGCGAAAGAATTAATGACAAAAAAATACGCATAAAAATACAAATAATGTTAAAAACATCCAATTATTAATAATGAATAGAAACGCGAGACAATAATTTTTAAATGAACAGCGAGAAACGCTAGGTTGTGTTTTTCATTTTAAAACTTCAAAATAATTAAGAAATTTGATACAATTCACTAATTTTCCTTTAAACGATTCTTGTGAGCACCTTTTTTTCAGGTCTCCAAAACCTGATTATGGAAATTTTTTTATCCTTTAATGATTCCGTTAAAACCGTCTACAATCGATTTAAATCTCTCTTCCGTATTTTAATATTTTAGTTTTACAGAAGAGTTTAGAGCTTTTTTTATACTTAAAATGCGGCAAAAAAATTATTATTTCCTCTTTATATTGTTTTCTCTAAACACAACCGGTAACATTTCTCTTTGTTTTTAAATAAACAATATTTTTCATTACTTGCTGTAACTGAAATTTCAAAACAAGTTTTTACATGCAGTTTACTGCACCTCTAGTCTAAATAGAATCAATAGTTACATACATGTAAGGAAAACAAATGAATGACAATTTCAATTTCAACTTATGTTATATAAACAAACTACAAAAGAGAATTTTTATTTCATTCCATTGGTAAAATTAAACGTAAAGCTTATACTTACAGTATTTGTATAACGTTTACCTCTCAAAGGAATTAGTAATAATCTGCTTTAATAGATCATATGTATATAATTTTTACCTTCTATCATTTGTTAGCTTTTTTTTCCAAAACAAATAGTTCTGTGAACACTTAATAATAAAAGAAGCGGATGTCATCACATAACATCCAAAATCGAAAAAATTTTATGTAGCAAGAAACGTGCGCGTTTAAACTTTAAAATCTTTGCTATCCTTTAGTTGGTTGAGTATTTTATAATTGTTTTCCATATGTTCCATTCACTGCCACATTTCATCACCAATACTGTAATGACAGGTTTCGAACTTTACACACACGCCGTGTGTGAAAAAAATGCTTATTTTTTAATTGTTTCTAAATTTTAAGAATACTGTACCATTTTAAGAACACTAAATGATTTGTGTTGCTTCGTTACTATCTTATACTAAAATTAAAACAATTTTCTACCTGAAAATATGTTCCACGTTTGGTTTGAGGTTTTTTTTCCTTTGCCAGATTTTAAAAAAATTAAATTTCGGAATCATGATTATAAAATCATATAATGAGCTATTATACTTAAAAACCCTAGCAATGAAATACAGATTTATTTTATCACCAACTGATAGATTTTTTTTTACAATAAAATAAAATAATCACGATAGAATAATATATCAGTATTCACAACCAATGGAATGAAACTTTTCAAAACACACAGCATATATATAATAGGGAAAAAAAGCTAAATAAAACATTTTATGGAACCATAGCAAAAATTAGCTTAAGTAAACAAGTTTCATGGTAATATAATCACATTTTAACATATGTGATGCATAAACATATAAATCTGAATAATATGCAATTTACGATTACATGATCAAGAACAAAAGGGAATATAAATGAATGCAAAAAAGCACCTTCACCTCGAAATAAAATTACCATTGAACTTTCTCAAGTGGATATATTCTGGAGATTTTGAATATATATACATATATTATTTTAGAAGATACAATTTAATTTATATATTCATTTAATCTTAATATTCAACGTCATAAAAATTAGGCATTGCAAACTAACTGCTTTGTCTGATTGTTACAGAATTAGAAGAACAAAGAAATTTATAGTGAATAATACCTTTTTATATTAACATTAAAATTTTTGGATTCTGTAATAAATATTCAGTAGTTTATTTACCAAATTATAACCATTTAAGAGTTTTCTTTATAGAATATTAATAAAACTGAAAAGAATTTATTCATTAAGGTATCCGACTATCCTAAAATTGTGAACTTTGCCAAGAAGTGACAAATTCTTTTTATGATTTTTTTATCTTTAGGCCATTTTATTAGCTTTAAAAAAATACCAACTTTGTTATTTTCTGTTCACTGGAATAAAAACTACAAGTGTTTTAGTAAAAACAGATGCCATTACTTTGAGGAAGCTGCCATACTTTAAAACGCGTTTTACTCGGAATTTTTTTTTTGAAAATGCTCGGACGGGGCCAGTGATTGCTAAAAAAGTTTTGCAAATAATTAACTGAAACTTTTTTTGTATGTTCTGTATAATAGTAGAAGTGTTTTAACCTTCAGATTTATCAATCACTGTTTTATTACAAAATTTACAGTTCTTTATGTGAATATAATCACTTTTTTTAAAGTAATTTCATGTAATAACTAAGATAAAGTGTTCTAGTTTTTGTAAAAATTAAAATATCTCTTATCCTGAAGGTCTTTTCAAAAATGAATAACATAGCAACACATTAGAATTGAAAAATTGTTCATAAAATTTGGTACAAAATAGGTAGGCCACGTTTATGTTGTTTTTTGTAAATTTTTACCCATTTTTCCATTTTAGTACTAATAATGTCTTTTTATCTTTTTTATTTTAGCATATTTTTCTTAAAATGTACGACGCAAATCTAAAAGCAACAAAAAATCCCATATCTCCATTTTTTTTTTAAAGTTGTCGCAAGTAGTCGGATACCTTAACCAGTTTATCCACTTACAGAAAGTTCGGCTGTATTTTTATTTTCTTACAACACAGATCAATGATAGGAGATAAAAAAAAGTAATCATATACAGTTTTATTCGTAAAGAACTATGATCACGAACAACCGGTCATAAAAACTGTGGAACCAATCAGGAGCCAACGAAGCAAGAATATTTGTGGATCCTTCCAGTTTCAAGTACATACGAACTCTGAATTCCCCCTTAAATGGAGATTCAAAAACGAAAATTAGTTATTTATTATAATACAGATTAAGGTTTAAACCACTATTTTTCAATTAAATTGTATTACTAGAACCTTGAAGTAATCTGCGAGATTTTACAATAGAAATAGGTTACTTCAAAGGTAAAAAATCGCATCGTGTTTATTCTTACTTAAAATTATCCTTTTACACAGTAACTTAAACACCTCAATAGTGTGCTTTAAATTTTTTCTCGCGTTTCTCCTCGAATACATCTCGATTTTTAAGTTCTTAAAATATAATACCTTTACCGGACCCAAGAATGTCACTTACAAGACATAAGGATTATGTGTTACTCTGCTGTGAAGTTATTTCAATTTTTGTATTGATGGAAAAGGAATTTCTCAAGCAATATTCGAATTTATTCAAGCATTAAGGTTTCCTATATATACCAAAATTCCTTTAGATAACACTCCTCAGTGTTATTTATTCCGCATATGGAGCCTAATCCGTCAACATTGAGTTCCTGTTATATATATAATTTTGTCACTTTCTTTAAGAACTTACCTTTTACACTATTTAATGACAAACTTGTATAATTTGAATGCACATAGTTTTTTTTTTTTGCGCTAAATATTTTTTAATAATATTTATTTAAAAAACTGTTTTGCACGATTTCATTGATTAGTAGTCGCATCTTTTCGTCATAGTTACCGCTTCCCACACTTCATTTTGGATCCGTCGTATCTTCTCTGCTTCTTGGAAAATTCACCTCTTGACTTCCACCACAGCTTTGTCAAGCAGTGACCCGAACCATCAAGGTGACAGTTAATACACATTTGTTTTATTGTAAAATATTTAAAAGAATTAAAATAATTTTTAATTCCATGTACTGCATACGTAAAATTTTTTAAATGAACAGAAAATGATAGGATACTTGTTTGAATGGAGAAGTAAAAACATCTAACTTATGGGGATAGAAAGTCTTAACAAATTATTTTACATGATTAGAATATATATATATATATATATATATATGTATATACGCATTATATTTTCCCATAAGAATCAAAACTGCAGGGTACAATAATTTTTGCTAGTAAAAAAACACTAGATTAAAATATTAAAGTAATACATTTATTTTTCTAACTTCCTTGGAGAAATTTAGTTTTTTAATTAATGTAATATAAAGTTTAAAATTTAAAAAAAGGAAAATTTGCTATGCTTTTATTAGAAAAAGATAGGATATTTTCTATACTGAAGCATTTAAGATTTATCCTAACATTAGTCATGTTAAATTCTAAAATATATAATTCATAAGCTCTTTTTGTTACTTCACATTTGAATATTTAAAAAAAAAAAAAATTCTGAAATACTCATCGAAAAACGAACACTGCTCCATAACTTTATCACCATTGTAAATTGCTGCAAAACTTATAGAAATAAATAATTATTCCAAAAGTAATACAGATCATTAAAAGATTTCTGTTTAATAAACTTTCTATTTTTCATTGATGGATTTTATTTTGATGCTTTAATTTACCTCTTCCGATTTATGTATTGTAAAGACCGTTTTGAGAAAGTTTACGAGGAAAATAATACATGCATTAATGAGCTAAATTCACGAGAAGTCAGAGTCACATGATAAATGGAACGACACATGTATCTAGCGAATCATCTTACGCATTTTAGTGTTGCCAACTTTTGTTTTTTGAAGAAACTAAATTCCTTAAAAAATGTGTAAATTCTAAATGCCATTATTTTTTAAAAAATAAGTATTGCTTTGATTGAAAAATGCACACCAACTTTTATTTCATGTACTATTAGCATCAAGTGAAAAAACTTTCCAAGTATTAGCCTCAATAAAAAAAAAATGCCTTAGCATTTTGAATGAAGTCAAACTAGTTATTTTATCTTTCTGAGATAAGTCAGTTTAAAATTTTGATTTGACATCAGGATATGAATAAAAAAGAACTTTAAAGTTGTCACTACTCTGCGTTTTTTAAACTTATAGCTTTCAAATTTCGTAAAGAGAATAGAAAAGTATATAAAAAATAATTTAGGCTAAAAAAATTAGGTTTTTTGACCAATTTTTGTCAATTGAATCGTATTGTGTCCCCTTAACCTGTGAGAAGAATAGAAACAGTTATTTAACCTACTTCATTGATCACAATTCCTGCAGCACCTGTTGCCATTATCTCTTTTAAATATCTGATGAATCCAGTGAACATGGCTCGAGCTTGAGATTGTCGTTCTTCTTCGTCGCGACCAAATGGTAGAGCAATCAGGACGCACTTCCTCTTGTACTATAAATATAACGAAGTGCACAAAAAATTCAATTCTTACACTCACTCACAAAACCTCTTTAAAAAAAAGTGACTCACGTATTATACCGTTGACCAATTTTGCCAAATTAAAAGGCGTCGCCAGTTCAAAAAAATCCGCCAAAAAAATCCTATGATCGTTATTATTATAGAGTTTAGGCATCTACGAAAGGTTTTTCGGGCACATGGGTTTCTAGGAACCCTCAAACACGTATCTGGCTAGAAAGTTCACATGCCGAAGTTTAATTTTCATGCTGATGAGTAGATGCATTGCTATTGGAGGAGTGGTGGCGGGCCGGTAGGCGGGGCTTTGAGGTGAAGATCTTGGTTTCCAGGTTTATTTCGATGACAGGAATCTGGTGGAAGAGAGAACGTCTTCTTATTGGATGTTGAGAAGTGGGGATAATGGCTGCCCAAGGGGGTGTGAGACTGTGTAGTGGTGTGTTGTGACGCAATAGAGCTTAAGCATGCGCGGAAGGATGGTTTTTACAATTGGCTGCATAATGACGGCATTTGGCGAAGTCTTTTAACGGCGAAATGGGTCGACAGTAGAATACAGGATTATTCAAAATTTCCTCTCGGGTCTCGAAGAGTTGTAGTTAAAAAACTAAGACAAATACAAGTAAAAAAGAACATTTGAAAGAATGCAGAAACAATTCAAGTTTTTTATTTACATACTTCACAGGCGTTCTATGAGTGAAACCTTGGTTACATGGCATACTTTAATGCGTTAGTCCAGTTCCTGCGACACTCTACTCAACATGGAACTATCAATGTTATTGACAGCTCGAGTATATAATCAGAAAATTTGGTGTTTTACATAAAACTAAGTTTTTGTACCCCCTTTGCCGCGTGACGAATCAGAACTGCATGAAAGCTTAACACATACTGTCAATAACGTTGATAACACCTGTTGAGTTGAGAGTAGCAATAACTGAACTAACGCATTGATGTCTTACAGTTTATTTTAAATCTTTCAATAGTAATTAGTAACTCTCACCTTGTAGACGTATTCATCAATCAATTTATTTTCCAGAGCGTCTTCCAAAATAATAGACGGTACGGGACCAAATTTCGGCAAGGCTTGGAATGCCAAACTCATATCTCCAGCTACGTAAATTAACTTCACCAATGTCCTGTAATGTCTTAGGATCAAATGCCCCATCCATAGAACGGGATATTTCTGGAAATAGAATAATATTTATGAACTAACTCGTTCCCTAAAATCATTTATTCATTGCTTTCGTGTAGCTAGATATCATTTTTAAAACCATATCTTGTTTTTTTCCCACGAATATCGAAAAAATTAAGGTATTTTTTAAAGAATTAATAAGGGATGATTCTTATTATTTGACAAACTGTTTTCTATAAAAAGTTTAACTTAACAGGACATGTTCGTCGTTCATAGATACTAACTAGCATATTTATTTAAAATCCGCTTTCTTGAACTAGTGCAAATTACTAGTTGAAGCAAGTCACTAATCGAGTCCCGATGCCACTAAAGACCCATCAAGAAGCGGATCGAAGTGCGCTGAGGTGTCGTCTACGTCACTTAACCGTGGTACGTGATTACGAGTTACTAGCATTAGGAATTCAACCCACAAGAACTTGAAGACTTCGAACCGTCAATGCGTTGGTCCAATATTTGGGGTTTGCGGAAGAAGATGACCTAATCAAATTGAGTTAGTAACTCCAAGAACTAATCCTAATATAGATGATGTGGTAAAAAATCTACACAAATTCAAAAGCCACATCAAGCAAGTACTTACTGTTTAATAATAAACTAGAATTAAATGTTTAAAGTTACTCATTTTTATTTTCGAACTAAAAAATTTATTAAAAATTAAGTGAAATATTAACAATAAAATCTAAGTATTTATTATATTATCTTTAAATTTTCACTTCTTAGACTTGCATAAAAAAATGTGCTTTTTTTTTACTTTTTTGTTTGTAGGAAAAGTTGGAAGTGGCTTGAATAGGATTTATTATCAGAAAATGGCACTCTTACCAAAAAAGTTGGCCACCCCTGTTTTAACTCAATTAACTCCATTTGTATACTTTCTGAAACACAGTTTGCGTCAATTTGAAGCGAGCTGAAAATACTTCAAACATTTTATCATATTTTACTGATTTTGAGAAACGACTAACAACTGCAGCTACAAGTTTATTTATTTTTTCAGCATATTTCTAGAAATTTTTTAGGTTGGCTTACTAGGAAGTTATTTAATTAGAGAAACTGTGCTGAGCATTATTATTTCTAAGTCGATATTCAAATAACGATAATTTCTTATTAAAGCTTTGATGAAATTACAAGCTCTGATTATTTTACTACACTGTTACTGTAAATGCATAGTTCCTTGATTAAAAGTTTTTCCGTTATTACTCCTGAAAAGTCTGACAACGAATCATCATGGCTGCCTAACGAATTTCATGGATAACAAGTTCGTAGTCCTACATTAGTGTTATTTCGTGCATAAGTTTTCATTAATACTTTTTGTATATATTTGTATGCACACACAACGAGAAACTTATATATAGTTTCAGTAAAAATAAATATAAAATCGCCTGGCGGGCCCAACAATTTAACGTGGCGAACTACGCGGTCCGTGTGTTGGTTGCCTTGTAGGAGAGCGATGTAAGTTAAATCTGTCGAGAGCTTAAACGTCCTCCCGTTGGTGTGGTGGGGGAGTTAGGAGAGGCGGTGCCAGCTCAGGTGTCGTCTTCGTTACTTTACCGTGGTTCTAAATTACGAATTTCATCGCCAAAAGCCCTAATGTAGCTGAATAAGGTGACGTTAACATTCATTCACTCCCTCACCCGTATGTTGGCCAGACATGGTTTAGAGTCTGTTACTTAACCAATGAAAAACTGTAAGTTTCGTGAGATTAAATGAAAATTTTGTTATTTATCCCACCCGATCTACAGTAACATCCGATCGGGGCCCGCACAATTTATCATAGCAAGGGGCTAGTTGTACGCCTGTCATTAGCCGTAGTTTTGAGCACCATGCAGGTGACAGTACGATTTGGCTTGGCCCCACCTTAATTTTAGAGGGAAAACACCGTAGAGGTTTGTCAGAGAACTCCCAACTTTCTTCCTTCTTTCATCAACCTCATTGACAAATATTTAGAGTGCCACCATGCCGCGAGAACACCCAAACCTTCTCCTGGATTCGAACTCTGGTCTACGGCATACCAGTCGGTGTCACTATTATCCCGGATGGGTGACTGAAATCGGTTATACCGGATGGGATGCATGAAAGTTTTAACTACGGTTAATGAGAAAATGGTGTAAATATTAAAATAGAGATAATCATTTTGTATTAAAAAATTATTCTTTATAATTGTTATTGTAAATTTTGAATTAATTCTTTCAAATATTAGAAAAATTCAGAATTGCAGTTCAACTCCAAAATAGCTTGAATAAAGGATTTTGTGTACAAGCTTAGCTTAAGAATTTTTTTCAGAACGTCAAATTCAGAAGAGAGAGAACAAGATTTTAAACTCTTTTTTTTTTAAATTCAATTTTAAAGGTTTTTTCAGCTTCTGCATTTTAAATAAATTATTATCTTCTTAAGGCTAAAAAATGTTTTTTATTTTTGTGAATAAAAGCATATATTTTTTTCTATTATCTGAAGTAAAAAGATAAATTTCCCTAATTATTTAAATTATTTCAATTTTTATCTCAACTAAAAATAACCTTTGAATTGCTCAAAATTCAATTTTTTTTTCTTTTTATAATTACCAATTTTGCTTTCAGCCATCGACTTCCTTTCAAAAGATTGATAGAAAATAAACAGGATTCAACTCCCTAGACGTCATAATTTTTTGACCGCTTGTATTACTAATACGATTTTAACGTTCCCTAGAAGTCAAACAGAAAGCCTGTAAAATGGTGTTCTCATGAGGGATTTAACTAATCCTCATTAAATTAGCTTATATAAATAAATTCGTTAATAAATAATCAATATCTGCTGTTTTTTTTCAGAAACAGTCAGTTAATTTATCAAAGTGAGGGTTGGAAAAAATGTTTAACTATATGTCAAAAGAAGAATTTTAATTCCGAGAAAATGGCAACACGATCGAACAAATTAGAAGATAAAAATACACACAAATGAACATATTCCATTAGAATGGAATAGAAAGGAAAAAAACATTTACAGTCGACTCTCGATAATTCGAAGTTGAAGAGATTAATGAAAAACTTTGAATTATCAAGATATCGAATTACAAGAGGGTAGGAAAAAAAGCTCCCAAAATGCACGAATAGAAAATGTAAGTAAAGCAGTACTTATGTATAATTTTTTGAAATTTAAAATTTCGAATCTAAAATTAACACAAGGCGTGTTCACAGTTACCCACTCAGCTGTGAGGAAGGGTAGCCGACAGATGGTCATCAAAGGAGCTACGTTACAGGAATGACACACTGAGACAAAACAACATAAGAAATGTAAGCTTCAGCCTGTTTGCTACAGGACTCTAAATGATAATGAGTGTTCGAATTGTCAAGACTTTTATAAGATAACTTCGAATTATCGCGTGTTGTAGTCTGGCCAGCCATATATTTTACTTCGAAATTTCAAGAATTTTTCTAGGGGGTTGAGCATAAACTTCGAATTAGCGAGAGGTTCGTATTATCGACGGTTTGAATTAGCGAAAGTTGACTGTACCACTAAAAAAGGTTGTTTCAAAAGTTAACGTGAAAAATGAAAGAGTGCTACAGAGACACTCAACAAAAGAAATTAAAAATGATAAATTTGGGAAAATTTATTCTATTAAAAAAACATTCGGAGCATTACTGTATTTTTTCAACTTTTCCTTTACTTTTCAAGTTCTATATCCTGCTTGTTAAAATAATGAAAACATTTACTTCATCATTTAAATTTACGTTAAAAATTACGACATCGAACAAAGCACAAAATTGAAACTTCATTAAAAAAGTTAGCAAATCTACTTTTGAAAATCGACTGCTGATAATGAAAATAATAAATAAAATTGGGTTTCATTTTAAAATGTTAAATTAGATTATGAAAAATCGAATTAAAATAAAATGAATCGCTATAAATAATACTTAGTATTCATTTATAAAAAATATTTGTGTGAATATAAAGATACATTTTCTTACAAACATGATATCGATAGCAAATAGAGGAAATATAAACCACTTATGTTCAAAAAAGGGAAAAAATATATGAATGGGATAAAAAAAAACGTTGCAAAAGAATCTTATTCAAATCCCACAAATTTCTCTAAGTTCTGTATCGTTTGTTGATAATTAAAAATTTTCAATAAAAAAAACCTAAGATAATGAAATTTTAAAAAATCAAATAATTAATAAATCATTAATCACTTATAATAATGTTTATGTAACATCGAAACATTTATGGTTATCACCTGTTGGCGCCGTCCTTAAAACAGAAGCAAAGCTACTATTGCTAAATTGTAAAAGGTACTCAAAAGATAGTTTTCGTGACTACAACTCATTTGATCTATAGCTGCCAACTATTACTTGTATTATTGATGCTTCTTTATAAGTTTAGGTTTTTAATTCAGTTTCCTGCATGTCTAATACATTTTCTCAGCTGAAATTTTATTGATTGTTTCATTGAGTTCGCCCTAGCTTAGTGGATTTAGATGTAGTATAGTTTTTATATATATGTGATACACTATCTGGCCAAAAGTATCCGGACACCCAGTGGTATGGACTTAGAGCGTCCTGAGGCACATATTAATATGATGTTGGTCCCCCTTTTGCATGGATGACAGCCTGCACACGTTTGGGAAGACTTTCCACCAATTTTTGATAGGTGACCATAGGAATTGCCTTCCAGGCGTCCATCACAGCTGAAGTGAGTGCTTGCAGTGAGGATGGTCGATTTGGCTGGCTACGTAATCTGCGCTCTAATTCGTCCCAAAGGTGTTCTATGGGATTTAGATAGGGGCTCTGAGAAGGCCAGTCCAGTTTTTGAACACCCATTTCGTCAAACCACGTCTGTGCAAGCCTCGATGTGTGAATGGAGCAGTTATCCTGCTGGAACAGAAATGGTCCTTCCCCGAAATATTGCCACAGAGTTGGGAGTGCAGCATTGTCCATAATGTCCACATTCATCTCAGAGTTCATTTTTCCAATCACAGGAACTAACGGACCCAGGTCAAACCACGAGAAACACCCCCACACCATTATGCTTCCACCACCAAACTTAACAGTCGGCACAATGCAGTCACTAAAGAAACGTTCGCCGGGCATCCGCCAAACCCAGACGCGTCCATCCGACTGCCAGACTGTAAAGCGAGATTCATCACTCCAAAGAACAGTTTTTCACATGTCCACAGTCCAATGACGGTGAGCTCTACACCATTGCAATCGATTCTTCGCATTCTGTGGAGTGATGTTTTGCTTGTGAGTGGCTGTACGACTATGGAATCCCAAGTTTTTTAACTCTTGACGCTGCTAACACAAATTCCTGATGAACTTTTGAACTCCTGAGAAATTTCCACCAACGAGGACTTGCGGTTTTGTTTCACTACCCTTTTCAGAGTTCTGCGGCTGCGTTCACCAAGTATTTTCGGCCTACCGGTTCGTTTTTCTGCCGTTTCACTGCCTCGACGTTTCCACTTCACAATTACATCACTCACAGTAGATTTAGGCTTCTGTAGAATGTCCGCAATCTCACGAACTGATTTTCCACAAAGGTGGCATCCCACTATACTGCCACGATCTAATTCACTAAGCTCCTTTGACTTACTAATTGCCTCACAAACGCATAAATACAATCTGACAAACCACTACCAACACTTTTATAGCTTTCAATTACATATCAAATTGCGTCACTCGCCAGAACCACTTTTTTAAGGGGTGTCCGGATACTTTTGGCCAGATAGTGTATATATCCAACACAAAAATATATTTCTGAATTTGTTTATCCATAGTAATATTCCGATATATATTGACAGGCAACGAAGTTCATAAATCAGAAAGTATGCTTCGTTCAGTTACCTTATATTCTTCAATAACCAAGGCTTCGTTTATAATGAAATAAAATATCGCTAATAGTTAGCATGAAATATGTGAAACATAAATAAAAATTCATTAAATTGCTTAAAAGAAACTTATTTATAACATGAAATTTTATCAATTCTTCTCCACATTACTACAGCTTCAAGTATTCACTTAAATGGTTCAAATTTGAATGGTGATGGCATAAAGTGAATAGAATAGCAGTTGTTGTTCATAAGCTTGCCAATAAATTTTGAACACAGCTGCTTTCAATTTTCTTTTAAAGAACCATTTAGCTGTATTGAAAATAAGTCTGAAAATTAAAAATTTTGCCAGATAATTTGAAACAACGGGAAAAAATGATCAATTAAATCTGAATTACTTTTTGTGTTGAAGCAATGTATAAACAGTGTCCATTAAAAGTATTACCGTTAAGTTTTCGTAAATTAACTTCCAGTCTTACAAGTAAATTTTATTCTACAAATTAAGAAGGAAATTATTCTTTTTATTTCAACTGTGTTGAAATAAAAATACTTGAGAGAAATATACTTGGACTTTATACTTGAAAATTGATAGAAATACATGCAAATTAAAACATAAATAAACTTTGGAAAAAGGAAAATAAAAAAAAAACTAAGGTAATAAAAGTAAATTGAAACTAAACGAATCAGCGATATGAACCTCATTTCAGATTCTGTGTTTCAGTGTACCAAAAGAGGAAGTGTTATCATTTCTTCAATTCATGACAAACAACTCTCCTTGTTTGTATTCTGTCTGATGTCTATTCTTTCGAATACTTTTGAAAAAAGCATTTTGTTAAATGTTCACTTCGTTACCTTATTTGTGTAATAATAAACTTCGGTAAATGAATTGTTCACTCTTTAGAACAGAGGTTCTTAAGCTTCCGATTGCCGCTACCTTTGTATCAATCAAACTCGCGGACCCCAATTTCGAACCTTCCCTAATTCCCAACATGGAGCTTTGTGATTTAAAAGTTTCTCAAAAATCCCTGAGCTGCCTCTACTTCTTGTACAAACTTTTTAGCAGTAATTTAAAAAAGGAAAACTATAACGCTGTTGTTGAAAAGTATTACAAAATACCAATTTCAAAATAAATAATGCTTACTGTGGATTAAGTGCAATGAAAAGAACCTTTTCATTTCTTTTACAGATGTTGTTATATCATGTGGAAAATTTGAAATCTGCAGCCTCAATTCCTGTTCTACGCCTTTCGGACGGCTAAATTTCTAGCAGGATATGGCGGTGAAAATGTTGTTTCGCATAAATAAGTAATTTGAAAGAATCAGAGCTTTCATGGACAACTAAGAAAAGTTTTTCATTGAGTCAAGTTTGATGATTCTAGTTCAAGTCACTATAATTTTCGACAGACCTTTCAAAGAGGTAAATCTTAACATTTAACGAAACTGAGGCCCCTCAACGAAACATACAGAAGTCCAGGGTGTTCACGGACTACAATTTAAGAACCGCTGCTCTAGAAGAAGCAGAATTGATAGAACAGAATAAAACCGGACTAAATTAGGTAATGTAAACAGGAGAAAATCTGCAGTTTTTCGCCAAAATTTGGGAACCAAATTATAATTAATGGTAATAATTTATCGATGGTAGAAAGCAGAAAACAATTTCCAGTTCAAGGTAGGTGTTGCTGATTGAACGAAGCTGACAATTTTGATGTTTTCAGTCATTTTTTAACACCCTTTTATAAGCTTCACTTAGCATGTAAACGAATCTTGAACTCAATTTTACCACTTTAAAAGTACAGATAATGTGAAATTTTGCTCACTTGCAGGACATGAAATACATTTTAATACATTGTTCCCATTGTTCTGACCAGACCATCAGATTAACATGTTACCTATTTTCAAATACACCACGCATCTGGCGACTAAAAGATTAGTTACATCCATATCAATCGAGATAAAGGGGTTTTAGTTTTCTGTAAACTATAATTTCTTTTTCTACTCTATCCTTTGTTACATTTTTCCTTAGTGTTCTCATTCTGGATTCCTATTCGGGAATGGCGTCTGACTTATGAGGTAAGATTTTTGTTCATTTCATGAAATATTACATGAAAATGATAACAAAGTTTTATAAACAATTGAAAGTTAAGTGCGAATTAAATCAAAATTAAAATTACAAAAACATTTATGCATGAAAAAGATTCAATAGTTTCTG